>VUQR01001256.1:0-13285 GCA_015108515.1 Hemichromis elongatus
ATATAAGTAGTTTATGTGATTGCGTCTACAATCAGTCTCATAAATTGCAGGAGACTTTTGAAAAGAGTGAATTAAATAATTTGTTTTCCATTTCATATTTTTAAGTACCCATCCACCCCTGGCCTTGCATTGTCCCGTTACTGCCGCATCCCAGTGATAACATTGCCTCACTAATCTTACTGATGGTCACATTGCCTGCTCGGGCCCCAGCACTCTGTTTTATTGGCGGAACATTATGCACAGTGTTTTGACCGTTGTTTACTCCACAACATGCCACTTGTTATCTTCTGCAGCAAATGGCCATGTCTTGACCAATCTTGTCTGGCTTTTGTCTACTTTCCACTGGATGAGCAGCCATTTAGTGCAAGGGTCAGGGTTGTAATTGACAGCCACCACTAAACAAATCTGCTCGGCCCGGCGGTAGACCAACCCCAGCTCCCGTCCCCTCCCGCTACTCTAATCTAACTAATGCACCCATGTGTGTGCTGGAAAGTGAATTAAGCATAGAAAACTCAATACCTGATCCATCTGACGGAGCTGCCTGCGTGCACATTAGCAGTTTCTCTGCAGCCTCTGTAATTGTATTACACAAGTTGGCCGCTCTAACGATCGGGCCTTACACACACTTACACACTCATACACACTCTCGCTGTTGTCGTTAATCGCTGCCTTCGCTGCCCCTGGAGGCGTGCAGCAGGCCAAGAACAGAGCGATCGAGAAGGGGGATGATGATGAGGCGAGGAGTTCAGCTCTCCCTCAAGGCTGACATGAAATGAAATCATGAAATCATAGTGTTTGTGTGTATTTGTGCTCTTAAGCTGGTATATTGCACTGCGTGTTCTTTTGTTTTTATTGCTCTTTTGTCATACTCTTTGTATCTGCTTCTCTGCCTTCTAATCACTGGCTTTTTGGGCACTCCTGCTGTGTGGCCCCATTTCTGTTTCTGGCGTTCCTATATCCCTAAAGCCCGATATCTGTATACTGTCAGCAGTCCTACCTCTTGCCAGAGAATACAGCATGATAAGATGAGCTTAAACTCCCCTCCCTACTAATCCCCCTTGACCTATGTGGACCTATGCAAGGTTAGAAAAATATATCTCCTGAAGTATTTTTATATTATGCAGCAGATAAGGGGTAAGAACTAAGGAGATGCAGATGTAATAAACCATATTTTTGATCTCAGTGGTACAGATCATTATCCTCCTCAGAGGTGGCTAGACTTTATCGCTTGGAGACCAGAGAGCAGAATAAGATAGGGAGCAGAACAAAAGGACTCAGAGGGTGATTAAAGGGGTTGTTGTGTTGATTTGCTATGTGTTGTCATGCAAGCAACCATTTGCTCTGGTCTCACTAATGGAGAGTTCAGCTCGAATCCAAGGAGAAGCTCTTTAAAATTTTATTCCTTCTAACAAGCTGATTTATAATGATGAGTCCCAGACTCTTTCCACCACAGCAGGACATCACAAAGAATCCTGGGAAGCATTGGGACTATATATAGAGCTACCACGAAGGGACTACAGACACAAGAGAATTCAGCAGACAGATAATGAAAGATGAGCCACACAACCCAACTCAAGGCTGACAGAGTATAGATGCCCGTTGTTGTCCGTGAGACTTCTGTGACCTGCGCAGCTCCCAGGGCCTTGTGATACCCTAGTTGCCAGATGACATCCCATGATCTTGTGTCTGGGAAGAGGTCTAGCTGTTGTAGGTGTGTGTGTGCATGTGCGTGTGTGTGTGCCTGTGGAAAAATCCCTTAGGGAGGACTTTTCATCTACTTAGAGCGTAGGTCATCAGATACGCCTGTGTGTGTGTTCACCTCTGCGTCTGTGCACGTTCACATTTATTTGTGCGCACACACACACAGGGGAGGAAGAGGTAAGAGCTGGGATGGGCAGCTTTATCATGCTTATCTGAAAGGTCACTCTGTCATTGTCGGAGCGCGCTTCACAAGACCTTCTCATGGTCACCGCAAGGCAAACTGATCCGGGAGAGACAGAAGAAGACTGAAAGACGCAGCCTGTTCCTTGAAATGTTGCACCACTTTGAAAGAATGTGCGTTCCCATAGCTTATGCTCAGGATGACAACATCATAGTCCTGTTACCTTGCTGGTGTGTAGTGATGATGAATGGAAATGCTGCTCCTCCTCATCTAAAGTTAAACAGATCCATCAAAAAATCATCTTATTTATCTTATGTATTTTTTGTGTAAATATTTATAGGCAGCTTTAACTGGAACACAGAGGTCATGAAATGTGCGATATCTTTGTATAGGCTCAATCACTCTTTAAATCCTCTCATAGTCTTTTTATAATGAGTGCCTCTGCCCTACTCCTCCACTCCTTTGCAACGCAGGATAAAAAGCAACAATATTATGCTTATTATTATTATTATTATTATTATTGCTTTTTTTCCTAATCATTATTTCTTTTTAAGTATGTATAATAATTACATATTTTTACTACTTATCATCACAGAGTACTCAAAAAATTCTGCGAGCACAACAAAGTCGATATATTTTGCGAAACTTGTGATAAAGAGTGGAAAATACTGAGAATTTAAGTCTATAGGCGGAGAAAGCTAATCATTCTCCTGTGCCTACTGTGCAGAAGCTAAATCTCTGAGCAACACTAATCCCGCTCGTTCTTCTGGTTATCTCTTCTCCTTGGTCTCGCCTGCATCCCTCAGCAGGTATTTCTCCACTGCCAAAGTCCCTCGCTGACATCCATCCCCTGTTTATTGCCATTCAGGTCACCTGCCACCCCTCCCAAACTGACACCCCCACTGGGCTCTGTTTGTTTCCACTGTTGTGTCCCAGTGACATTATCCACAGTAATCCAATTGAAAGCTCCTCAGACCCTGAGCTGGGTTCTGTGGGGTTGAGACGTTTCCATGGGGATCGCATGGATTCCTAATTAAGCTCATTAAAGCTTGTTATTAAAGCTCGTTAAATCTCATCCTGACATGGTAGCGCCGCTACTGGTGCCTAACTTTACAAATTCATACAGAAACATGCCCTCCACCCCTACCCTGCACAAACACACACACACACACTAAGAAACAGTTACAGATTTGCACACTACACACACCGGTCTAATGCACTTTGTTCAGTGTAATTAAAGCTCTCAGTAAGCCCTGTGGCTTTCCCAGCTGCTTAGCTTGAACAGAAACAGAGAAGTGATACAACACAGATTCGCTAAAAAATAAAATCACTTGTGTAATCCAAACTCAACCACCTTACTATTTCTTCTATTTATTGTTATTATTACTACCCGGCGTGGTGCCTTGGACATTAAAAAAAATTAAGGATTATCAAAGCAATAAACATTTATAGTAGAAATGCAAAAACGACCAAAGCCCTGAAAGAGTGAGCAGGTAAGCATCAAATTCAAAGATGCGCTTGAGCCTTGAAAGGTGTTTTGGTCAAGTGGAAGGATGGGGAATAAAGAGAGCTCCACTTTATTTTTCACTCAGGCACGTTACTCCCTCCCCGTTGCCCTGACTCTAAATTTATACGTCAACTCCAAATATTGTTCTTTGACTGCGAGCAGGAACAGTAAACTATGATGTTTCTTTTGGGGTCTTCAGGGGTCTGAGTGGAACATCATGCGAGAGTATGTGTGCGTGTAGAGAGGAGGAGAAAGAGAGCGAGAGAGACTCCTCTCGCAACCTGAATCAGCCCTTTGATGCTGACTGGCCTTGACATCAACAATGTGGCCTTTCACAGCCCCCTCCCACCTCTGAGGAGCTTACCAAGAACACACACGTACAGAGTCTTTCTGTCTGTGTCACTCTTCCATTTAGGTTTTTTTTTGCGCTGTTCATAAGGGAATGGCACTATAGCCAGAAAGAAAATATTTCAAGGAAGTGGGTGGAAGTATTTACATGTGCCCTGTAAATAATAGAGAGCATTGGACTCAGTGAGAAATGGTCATTCTGCAAATTCCCCAGCAGAACCAATGAGGCTCAGAGATCTTGTTAAGTCCTCTGCGGAAATTACATGGTAAACACCAGAGAAATGAAAGGATATTGAGGAAGAGTGAAGAGTGGAATTGGTCAGGGCCAGAGGGACACATTATATCACAGTGGATTTCTTAAGTGCCCCCTCACAGTGTTTTTTTTTTCCCCCTCTTTCCCCTCGTTCCTTTAAAACAGTTCCGTCTTCTCCTTTACCGGTCGTGTCATTCCTTTTTCCTTTGACATTAAAGGGATTTCAGTGCTGTCTCACAATGGCTGTGGTTAAAGAGTTTGTTCCAGATAAATGTTGAAACACTCAGAGTCTTCTGAAGAGAGGTTCTGAAGTTCACTCTGCCGGGGGACATCCATCATTGACATCACTGCTAATTTCGGTGACACGTTCGGCAAAACATGCCCAGCTGTGTGTAAAAGAAACACATGAACTCAGTGTTTCCATGTGATTTTATTACTCCATACTTTTCAGCAGCTTACAAAGGCGGACAGTTATATCAAACATGTGTTTCTTTAATGCTCAATGTGTGAAAAGAATTGACTGCGATTGCCCCAGCAGATGATGTTTTCAGATGTGCGTCAGGCTAGAGGAGAATAAATCCTCTAAACTTAATCTATGTTTACTCTGGGCAGGCTGTGATGGACTTGTTAGCATTAATTACCATTAATTTTGTAGCAACACTGCCAAACTGTGCAGCTGTGGGCAAAAAGAAATTTATGGAGGTTGACAGAACTTGACAGAGGTGAAGATCAGCCCTTTGGGCTGTGGCCTACTGCGCACCATAATAAGATGAGAGTAATGAGAGAAATAATGACTAGTGTATGATTTAGTTCACTGAGTGTAGATACTCATCAAGAAGTTGTTGTATACCCCAAATCCAGAAAGAAAGAAGCACTTTCCTAGCTTTTTGTTGATGCAGAAAACAACAACAGGCCAGTGGTTAGGACATTAGTGTTCTCTCTCTCCGTCTCTCTCCTCTGACTGTCTCAAGTTAAACACATCTCACAGAGCATGCTATTTCCTGAAGATGAATGCTGCTCTGTGATACGCTGGGCTAAATGCATCCAGTCATTTTCCCCTGGAGCACGAGCCTGTGTTTAGGTGACGGGACGTCCTGAGGATGTGGGTAGTCACAGTATGGCTGCTTTGGTGCCTTACTGCCTGCCGGTCTGCCACGTGGACATTGGCCATTAAATCTGTTGTTTTCGTCTTCTTTTTTTTTCTCCATTGAAAGCACAGCCGCATGTCCAACCTGAAAATGGATATGGAGACATTTGAAGATTTCAGAGGGAGCTTGTGAATTTTTACTTCTTCTTGGTTCAGTTTTAACCATCCATACAAAAAAAAGAAAATTGAAAATAATTTTAGCTGAAGCTTGTAGAGCTTAGAAAATGAAACCAACCAGTTTAATGTGTCTGGGTGATTATTAAGTTAGTTAGAGCCACTTTTGATTTAGACTGCAGTAATGACCATAATGGCTACAGTAGATGTACGATCCTGCTGCCCACTGATGGTTTAGGGAATCTTGCTTTTTCAGCCTGTATAGCGCCAGGTCAAACCAGCTGCTGTCAAGGAGCCTTTGAGCTTTACCCCGCTGTTGCCTCTGCGCCTGTATCCACAGCTTCAGTGGTCAGAGGCTCATATTCAAGTCTTTCTGACAGGGGTGGTTTGCTTTGATAGTCAGGCCTGTTTACCGCTCCATGTCCTGGGGGCTAACCGAGCTCAGATCACCCTCAAATGAACTGAAGAGTGAGGGAAATATTCAACACAGCTGTGCTTACTCTGGGGGCAGGGGCCAGGAGAGACGTGCTGCTATGCTTTCAGGTACCGGGCAGGTCTCGCTTCTGAAGCTGTCTTTAGAGAGTCTGTTTGCATTTATAAAAATGTTTGCTTGGATATGAAAATAAAGATTTCCCCAGTGGCAAGGGATGGGAACGTAAAGAGAGAAAGCGAGCTGGATGGAGATAAAAGTTTTTTTTTTCTAACAGGTAGCAAATCAGCTAACCCAGCGGCTGCTAGGGAATATACTAGCAACTCCTCAGCAAATCAAAGGTAGTCTGAAGGTTCAAGCTGGCAATTTCTCCCTGAGTAAATCTAGCCAGTCTCTCCCTAGAAGGTTAGAATAAGAAAAATGCTTCAGTGAATGATGTCATTTACTGGACTTGTTTTTGCTTCGGCCTTATGTCTTGTGCAGGCTCAATGTACATTCCTCCACTGAATATGAGTCCCTCATCATGGGCATCCTAAGATCCAAAAATTATGATTTGTTTTGGGTAAACATTTGGCCTCTCTTCTTTATTCACTGAGTCAAAATTTATCTTAGCCAGTTTTGTTACTTTGACCAATTTACCATCTCTGTGTGTCTGCACAACAGACCCAAGGCTGGCAGCATCAGTGTGAGTGGAACAGAGAGAAACTGTGGTGTAATGAATAGAGGGCATGGCTAGTTGGCAGTGCGAGTGGATGGGAGGGGGTCACATAAGCTGTTAAAGTGGGCAGAGTCAAGAAATATGGCAGGTAGTATGGAAACAGCTTTGGCTTGCCAATAACTGACGCTCATCATGTTTAATGAACAGCCAGCTGCGGAGCAGTTGTCACTCATGTGTGTTTATGCTCTCTGACCATGCTTAGGCTTCTCTAATTATTGACCTATTTTTCATTCATGAGAGTGTCCTTGCAGATTTATTCATATGCAAGCATGTCCAGTTTCCCCAAATTAGGATCCATACAGTGCCGTTTACCCATGCCCCGATTTCCCTGTTGCTGTTACACAAGCACACATGCGGCCACATCTTAAATGTGTTTTTTCCAAATGCAAAAAATTATATACTAAACATTTTGTAATTTATGCACTCAAGGACTGCGTTGCATACAATGAGCTCTTTAGCAGATTTTGGTATACACTGTGACCCCGAGCTATAACCACGATCAGTTAAAAGATTGACATTTTGTCTAATTAATGCAAAAATCACTGGACAAATGCAAATGTCTATTTTTCAGACGTTGCCAAGTTAATGTAATGCCTAGTAAAATATGGAACAACTGTTGTCAAGAGAAGTGGAAAGTCATGAGCAAGCTGTGAGCAAAACCATGTTGTGAGTG
Source organism: Hemichromis elongatus (assembly GCA_015108515.1). Lineage (NCBI taxonomy): Eukaryota > Metazoa > Chordata > Actinopteri > Cichliformes > Cichlidae > Hemichromis > Hemichromis elongatus. The sequence continues at coordinate 7,073 of VUQR01001256.1, forward strand.
TATCCATTCTGCCCACTGCGTTGCTGGCGTCCAGGCTGGCCCCCTGTTTGCGTGTGCATCCTGTACCCCTCTGCTTCACAGCCCTCCCTACGCTTCTCCATATTTCCACTAGTTCTTTCTGTCCAAGCTTTGCCTGGTGTGAGTTCTGGCATGCTGGCCCTGCCCTGGCCTCCTCTTCTACTCTGCTCCACTTCCTCCCCCTGGCTCGGTGGCCTGGCTGCCCGGCGGGGGCAGCCTGCTCACCTCCGGGGCAGCTGGCATGCCTGATGGCCCCATTCATCAGACCTGCGGGTGAAGGGTGGGGGTCCCACATACAAAAGAGGTGGGGGTTTATCGTTGACTTTATTGGGATAGTTATTAAATAAGCCATGATGACAGGGGAGGCAGAGGAATGCTTTCAACTTCCTCTGCAGGAGATGTCTTACACAAACCCTAAAACTGGATGGATGACTAAAGGAAGGAGGGACAAAGGCAAATAGTAATTTTGTCATCCAAAATGGGGGAAGAAAAATGGTCATGGAGATATATTTATGAAGTGAGTACCTTTCTGAAAATGAACTGGGCGTTTCTGAAAAGTGTTGGGGGAAAATAAAGATAGTTTAAAGTATGAATGGGAAAGAATCTAGTTTGTTGTCTTTTAAAGATAGATGACTTGCCTGGCGGCCTGCAATGTTGAGGCTGGTGGCTGAATGGCTTATGACTGAATAACAGAACCCCCTCCTGAGATTGGCCAGTAACACACACAACACACACACACACAGTGTCCATTGAGTGTCCCAGCAGGAGAGAAGACACAGCCTCTGGGCCAGGGGCCAGTGCAGGGATCCAGAGGGCAGTGAAAGTCTCCCCACAGTTTCCAATACAGCTAACAGTTAACTATTGGCATGGGAAAACCCAGCCCAGTGCCTCCACACCCTCAGCTGCATTCAAGCCTAACAGTAGCACATCCTTGTGTGCATGAGATTCCCTCGACCCTAACCCTGCTCCACAGCTGCTGAACAAGAGAAAAAAGAAAGCTGCAGCACCAGAAACAGAGGGACACAGAGAGAATGGACACCAGAGGTGAGAAACCATAGTCCCCGGGGCAAAACGAATGACTCACTGACATCCGCTTGGCTTGCCTTGGATGTTGAGTCTTAATGAACAATGGTAGAAAAAGAAAAAGTTCAAATCCACAACATTTATTACCACATTCATCATTCAGTTATTTGTGTTAAACTAACCCTCAGAGGACTTTCTTCTATATTACCTAGGCTACAGTAACAGCTCACGGACTGCACCAGCAACAAAAATGATGTTATAATTTGTGAAATGAGATTTCACAGGGCGTGGCTAAAAATGTTGCCATAGAGTAGTAATTACTGAGGTCCGATCTTTTGCCACATGTATATTATTTAAAGCCTACTTTGAGAGGATCAAGCCAATGATTGAGCCCATAGTTGCTGAGTTTAATAGCTTTGTTGCTTCTATATACAGCCAAAATTGAGGAAAGCTTTTGTTCAACCAGGCTACAAAGTTAGGCCTGCAACAGACTGGAGATCTGTCCAGAGTGTACCCGGCCTCTTGTGAATTGGTTATGGATGGATGGATATATACTTAGGGTCAAAGTCAATTGGTAAATTTCATGTCTGCATATGAAGTTGCTTTAACCTACACAGACTTGAAGCACATCTGCAAGCTGCTTTGCAACCAACCATGTTTTTTCTTTTATTCTCTTCCTTTGCTATATTGTACTCAATCAATGTCATCTCTGTTATCACCGAATGCCCTGTTCTGTAGGGGTTCTGTAAGCAGCTCTATCTGAAAATAATCACTATAGTGCATCTAAAACGGTTGTTTTTTCATTCCAATGGATTGAACACTATCCATAAAAAAGAAGGACTTGAGAATTTCAAGTAAGAAGTTTCACTTTTCTGCTTGGTTTCTGGTCTTGTTGTCTTGTCTTTGTGGTCTTGTTATGTTTGTACAGTGTTTTTTTTTGTGTGTTTTTTTTTTTTAACAATTTGGCTAGCGAGGCTACTGTGTGAAAAACTGCCGGAATGTTTTCGAGGGGAAAATAACAAGAGTAGCTTTACTGCAGCCAAGTTTCCCATGAAAAAAAAAATAGCAATGTACTTGCTCATTACAAATAAACAAATACAGCTGCCAGCATAATGAATTGTACTTCAAAAACATGTGCACATGTTCAAGAGCCCATCTATGCTTCAGTCTTAAAAATGCACTTACAGGCATGCTTGCACCACTGTCAGTTTTCATCCTCTGCCTCAGTCTCGTAATTATCTCGTCAATTAACCTGGAGCTGGAAGGATAAATGACACACTTGTCTCCTTCACCGTTTCACCATGGCTCCTGTTTTCCTCTGCTTCCAAATGAAAGCGAAGTCGAGCGAGGAGAGAAGGAGAGACTGATGTATGTTTTTGAAAATCAGGAGGTATTTAAATTTGACTTTGCTGATAATTTCAAGGTTGCGCTTCCCCACCGAACTGTCTGCTTTTCTTTGATTCCTTCATGATGTGCAAACTGGCAAAGCCTGAGATTTTTGTAATCATAGCAAGAAAATGGACGAGCTGTATTTTACTTAAAGCCCCGCTCTTTTTATTTCTAACATAGCATTGATGTAAAATACAGTAAACCTCACATGAAGTATAATTCCTTTAAAACCAAACAAAAAAAGCCAAAGAATTTATTGTTTTACACAATTTCGCGTACTGCTATTGATATTTCATGTAATATCTAAAAATGAAAAACTGATGTGGGTGATTAAACTGAATTTTCTGTTATGATTTTGGCTTCCAGCCGTAATAAAAATGAGGCTTTCTCTCTCCTTTTTTGTTTGTTGTCGTTATAAATCAGTGCAGCCTTTTCCCTTTATAGTAGTTTGATTTTGCACCTGACTAAAAAGTCCAAGTAAAATCACGAGGTTTCTGTAGGTGAACCTGTGGAAGGAATATTAACACGTGCCTGTTGGTTTTCCATTTTCTGTCACACATTCTGCGCCTGCTGCGAACATCTCCCAAAGCACATAAGTCTGCTGCTGCCTGGGCCTCTCTCTGCCCCCCTCTGCCCCCGCAGAACGGAGGCAGACTGGCAGGGACCATGCTCCCTGCCAGCCTGTCAGTGCTCTTGTGAGAACAGGCTTTACTGTCAAAACCACAGCCAACTCCCAGTCGGATGATCCCGCGTGCCCACTACGGTCACCTCTTTTCTTTAGTATTATATGAACAGTAGTTAAAGTTCAAGAAAATCCCATTTTTCAAATTAATTAAATTCAATAAATGCATGTCAAGTTAATGAATGGCTGTGTTCAGGTCTGTTAGATTATCGACCAACTTAATCTTTATTATGATTTTTGGTGTCTTTAAACATATTTTGAATCAAATATTAAACAAAATCCCAAACTGTCAAACACCTGTGCAGGTGTGCTTATGGACTCCTGTTTATGACTGAATAAAGTACGCCGACCACCTCCAAGAAGATCCTGTTTTCTGTTGCTGCGGTTAACCTCGAGCACCAGAAGAGACTCGCCTCCCCACGGCAAATGTGCCAAGTTATGCCGAGTCGCTCGCACTGGTGTAGAAAGGCTGCTGTTACCTTGTTGAGTAAAGTAGTGAAGACAGGTGAACTGATGAGGACGCAATTCTTCATTTCATTACCGACCTGTTGTCTGCTCATCTGTTCCTGTCTGCTGTTCGAGTGCTCTCAGCTGCAGTTTGTCGCTGGTCTAATTGAGTTACTGCAGGTTTGTGCTCTGTATTACTTTCTTACTGTTTTTTCATATAACACAAACTGAGTACTGCACATACCGGTGACTTTTCTTCATCCCAGTGTAGCTAAATCATTTTTTTTTATTATTTGTCTTTCTAAAGTAAACACTGGTAACAGTTTTTACCAGTCAGACTATAATTAATACATTTAAAGATTAATTTGATTGATAGCACTGGGGGGTTTTTTGGGGTTTTTTTAAACACATATTGTGATATTATCATTATCATGAATCATTTTACCACTCCAACTGTGTCATAAAAATCTAACATCATGACCCTAATACAATAAAGTCCTAATAAAAATAGGTTTCTCCCTCCGAAATATCTTTCCATTTCCTTGTCTGGACTGTTTTCCTCTCATATTTTGCACCTTGATGAAAGCAGACATGAAAATGCTCATTTCATCCAGTTCAGTGAATCAAACAAATGAATATAGGCTTTTCGCCCTCATTTGCTCTGTGTTAGGTATGCTTTGTGCCGCATCCGTAGCAGTGCATGTCAAATCTTCATCTGTTCATCAGCATAGATGCGTCTGTCTGCGAATGTGTTATGTTTTCGGAAAAGGGGACAGTGCGCAGTCACATCTGGCCACGTAGACGGCACTGCTCACTGAACCCGCGCGGGATTCGGCTCTCGCTGCAGAATTCCAAACCTCTGCAACGACAACAAGCGCTTTATTGAAAATCTAAAAATAGTGTGACAAGAGATGAATATCTGTAGCATCTAATTCATATTAACAAGACACACGAAACGAAATGAAGTGGCGTACGGTTTGGGAGAATAGAAAGGAGAAGCGTGGCTTTAGTTTTGAGTGATGAATGCCACTTTTTATCCTCCTGTGCTCAACGTGTCTAGAAAAAGCTAGATTTTGAACATTTCTAGTGTGTGTGCCCCCAAGGACATTCAGAATGCACCATACCTAGAACTTAAAAATAAAGCTTTCTTGTGGTGGGGATGATGCATTTTTCATTTTCTTTAGAAGTCTCAGACAGATTCGTTCTAAGATTCTATAGAGCAAATTTTATGTTAACTAATTGTTTCTGAGTGCAGTCTAGAGATGGACAAAAGTGCTTCTATTGTCAGTGCAAGCAGACAGTCAATAACGCGGGCTCGGCAGTTTTGTTTTTTCCTCCTAACCGACTAACTCACTCATTATTCTGTATCAACTCATTGAATCTCTGCTGTCAAAACATGTTTGTGTATAGACGAGCCACCACTGACAGATGTGAAAGGCATTTAATAAGCAATATAGCAGTCACAATTTTCCATTGAGGACAGAGCAAGAAATATGGGGAGTGTTTAACGCAGCCTTAACATACCAGATTAACAATGAACCGTTACAGGTATGGGGAAGATTTAGGTTCAAATCTTGTTTTAAGTGATTTTCTCCTATTTGGTAAACCTAAATAGAAGAGAAGGACTGTAAAGAAAACAAAATGCACTTCATTTAAAAAGTAAAATCCTTGTTGTTTCCGAAAGCGTGTATCTTGTTTATTGTTTATCTATAGCTTTAAAGCCCTCTGAGTGCTTCGGAACAGTAGAAAAGCGTTATATAAGAATCAGTCCATTTATCATTTTCTTTAATACTGAATAACCTGTAGTTTATATTATCAAATCGAAACATCAAGCCAAAAGCAAAATCTCTTGCTACAATCTTGCATATATATTTAAAAATGCACTTTCACTATCATGTGTTATCCGCTGATTTTGGCAGTAAGATTTATCAAAGATTACTCGTTTTTTATATTTTATTTTATGGAATAGATATCTGTGCCACTCCTTTTCTCTGACACCTAACCTTTGGGTGTGACTCTGCAGCGATGCGGACTAAGACCTTCAGATATTGGCATTCTAACACTTAGTAATTGGCATTATAACACCTCAGAGATGAAGTACCAGTGCCTTGCCCCATGTGACCGTGCATGGCAACACTAATACATCACACTTCACTAAGCGCATCCACTACCTAAAGTGTGCGTGTGTGTGTGTGGACAAAGACGGGAAGAAGGAGAGAAAAACAGAGAGAAGGAGATACGATCTGCCCGTCAGCTCCTTTATCAGTGCATCTGTCCTGTAGGTGCATATCTGGGGCTGCTCACTCCACTGAGCACTCAATCACTGGGGCTGGTCTGCTTGAATTTTGTGCCAGAGGAACTAGTGTGTGTCAATACATGTGTTGCAAGGTTACCCATGTGGAAGCAGCACAACACGCTGAATGAATTGGCACACGTGTTTGAGGTGGTGGGGATGGTGGTGGGGTCTCTGCATGCCCGTCTCTCACTGTAGTCTTTTCACAACTCCTCCAGGTCATGCCATTTGTGCTCAGAGCAAAGCTTTTGTGAGCTCAGGCTTTTAATTTTTCAGAAGCTCATGCTTGTTAACTTAACCTTAGAGTGACCTCGCTGATGTCAGTCTCCTTGGGTTGCCATGCCTCGCCCCTTTCTCCCCC
>VUQR01001258.1:0-10691 GCA_015108515.1 Hemichromis elongatus
AGCGCACACAGACACACACACACACACACACACACACACACACACACACACACACAGTAACACCTCATTCATGCATGCACACAAAATGCAAAGAGGAGCTACCCCTCCCCGTACTCCTCTAACACACACATTCACACAGACACACACATAAACGTGTCTCCACTCTCACACACACACACACACACGTGCTCCTTTTCTGCACACCCACACGAGGCAAGGGTGCGCTGCTCTTTGATGCCGCCCGTCGAGCTCTCGGTGGATTTTGTTTCACTCTTTTCCGTGTAGCTTTTCTGGGAGTGATGAGAGGTGGGCTCGGCTCCGGCGCTCAGCCCGCTCCGAGAGAGACGAAACCCGGCCCCCGTCGCCGGGTAGCTGCTCTCAAAAGCCGCGACCTTGACCTTCCCGGCCCAAGTCTTAGGTTTAGCTCCTTTATCGCGCTATCTCCAGGCATTTAAAAATACTCCTGAAACTCAATGATTTAACCCGCTTTTACGCTGTTCACATCAAAACTGGATGAAAAAAAAAAAAGAAGCTTAATCCATCTTATCTGTTGACTGTCAAACTGCTCCGGCTAAAACCTACTCACAAAAGACAACTAGGTCACCCAGGAAAAAGAAAAAAACGAATTGCCTGTTACTCAGGGGAAGTTGCAGGCTGGTAATTGACTTGGGAGGAGATTCAGGAGTACTTTAAAAATAGTATCCTTCTCAATTAACTGCAGAATATCAAGAAGGTTGCAATGTTTACTTCTTTTCCTTGCTAAGAAAAAAGTTTTTAAAGTATTTTCTTACACAGCCATATTTTTGAACGCAATCTCCACCTGTAGTTATGGAAAAATATAACTCTTTATGACACAGTTTGTGACAAGACTGAACTAACAGAACAGCATCTTTCTGTTGCTGCTAAAATCTTGTTATCCTTCTGTCTCGAGTGCGTGCATTCCCTATTCACATACAATCACTTACTCATCCGTCCTGACACACTCAGGTAGAGTAATGTCCTTTTGATGGTTCTGAAATTTTAAAGAAAAGCATTTAAAATAATCAGATTCCAGCATGAGTGGTGTGTGTCCTCTAGATGTTGTCGGCGATACGGCGATATCTCTGCGCGAGGACAGTCATTCTTTAAGTTTTCCCGTCTCGCTTTACATGCTATCAATAGAAATTGCACTGCTTCTCTAAAGATGGATGTCTCAGAGATTGTTGTCAGCCAGCCTCCTGCTAACTTCGCCTGGCTTTTGATGAGACGGCGTGCTTGACAGCTGGTATATTTCAATTGTTCAATGACACCAAACACCAGTCTCTTTGTTGATAATGTACTAGAGGACTGAAACTTTTGTGTGTGTGAGTGAGTGTGTGCACACATGCCGCTATACTTTTTTAAACTTTCCCTTTTCTTTATTGTTTTAATTGCTGCAGTTTAAAAACAATATCAAAAATCACGAGTGTGAAAAGACCCTTAGTCTTGGATCCTTACATAAACACTCTGTCCAGTATCCCTAGGATTTACTTCCATATCTTGCAAATAAGTGGCTACCTTTGTGCCTGAAAGCTCAACCCACTTAATTTAAGATCCAAACAAAGTGCATTTCATTAATTGGCCACTAGAGGCTACCTACAAAAGCGAACCAATCCCCCAGACTTCTTTCTTAACTTTGATATATTAAGACTTATTTCACTCAGTAATTGAGGCACAACTGTTTTCAGTACTAGGGGCCAACATAGGTAGATACAGCTGGCATCTGTTCTAAAAGCTTCACCTCAGTTTTTTCGAGTCATTGAACTAGACTGCTAGATAGATTTAATTGCTATTTTAACTCAAATAAATAACTGCACTAACAACCTGTCCAAGAGGTACGTGCTTCAGTTTTTCTGTGTAAAATTCTCACAAATGAAAGGCTTTTTTGAATGTGACTTACTAACTAGCAGGTATCTATATCTGTGCGATAAAGCTAGAAAGTGCGAACCAAGCTAACTCTATGTCCACTTTTTTACATATAGTCTATGGTCACAGGTTACCATGGAGCCTGAAAACAGATAAAAAAGCTATATGGGAAAACTATCAAAATCGACCTTGAAACAGGTTTTGCTCTGCTTTCCGTCTTTATGATAAGCTATGCTAACTGGATGCTAGCTACAGCCTTACACTTCTCATTTTACTTTTGCTAATATCACACCAAATTTAGTGAATGAAAACAAGTTTTATTTCATATGATGTTTCCTTTCTTTGTACACTTCAAAGATAATAATAAATAACAATATTCTTAAGTAGTTTATGGTTTCCCTATAAAACCCAAAGTGTATGGATGTTTTAAGTGTACCCATGCTGGGTACACATGAAGCAGTAGAATGGTGCACTTGAAACACCCATTCACAATCCTACCTAAGCAATTCAGTGCAAATAAAAAAGCACATAAAAAACTCAAGTCAACAAAAAAATATATGATTTCAATTAATTGTATTTATTGAGCAACACTAATTTGTAAAACGCTGAACAGCAATTGCATACGCACAAATATTTAATTATATTTCAATTCATTATTTTTTTTTCTATTGAGCAACTTTTAAAGTTATTCATTTAAAGAGCAATTGCAAAAAGTAATAATAACACTGGAGGCTACAACCACATAACAATAGCCTACTAAACCATTAAAAATAACAGTAGTTCATTCATTTACTGACTTAGCCTGTTACTTCAGTCATTCACAGTGGTGGCAAATGTAGTTGTGGCTTCAATCAGCGATTTTTACATGCAACCACATGTATGACTTTTAACCAGCAAATGTTAAACAATTCAACTAAACACTCTTCAAACGATTGGATTCTAACACGGGTACAGTTGAGAAATTGGATCTGATTTTTACCCAGCTGACCGCACTGCACATTTCTCTTAATTGTCCATTAACCTTGAATGACACTACGTCATGACATACGTTAGCACTTAAAGCACAGAATGAAGATGACAATGATCCCATTTCAAGTTAAACAGTGAAAAAACATATGAAAATGACATGGTGACATGAAATACTTACCTTACTTTTGTAGACGCTTGCCTACTTCGAATTTCCCACATTCAAAGAGAACGCTCATGTGCAGAGCAAAAAATGGCTGATCTGACTTGTTGCACATGTACAATCATTTGAAGTGTTTCAACTGTCCCTGTCTTCCAGCTGTACTCGGCCTACTCTAAGAGACAAAAAAGTAAAAAAGCAGATAAGATAATTTTCCAAAATGCCCTCTTTATTTTAAACAAAACCTCTCCCCAACCTTAACAATGTGTGTTAGCTACCTCACCTTAAACATAATTGTTCTGTGCATCCTAAATCTAAGTCAGGCTAGGTTTTAGAGCGGATGTTGTAAAAAGCATAATGTGTGCAATCAGTCGTCTTTTCTGGAGACAGTGGAAATACCCAAATTTATCTGTCTTTAAAAAAAAACAGCACTTTGTGTAGGCATTGTTGCATCTATCAACAACTAGAGGCTCGGAGACTTCCATCCAAACGACCTCCACAGCCTCCCACAGCCACCCCCTAGCCCCCTGTTCAGCCTGTGTGGAGTGTCACAGCTAAAATGCCCTAATCCCTTTGGCTTGTTTAACTCTTTCCCCTCAAGCCATCCACTGCCTGAAAACAAGCCTGACCTGAAGGGGTGAATCCCCCCCTACTAAGCCCTCTCTCCTTCTCCCTCTCCACACTCCCACCCCCACCCGCTGTGGCCAAACTCATGTGGTTGCCTGGAAACTTGCTCCCCAGCAAACATTCTCCCCGCTGCTCAGGGCCAAGCACGGCCACATGTAGGCAGGGTTACGGCGGGTTTGGGGAGGGTTGGAGGGGCGGGGTGAGGACAGGGTGAGACGAAGTGGTGCTGCCGGTGGTGGGGGTCCACAGTTGTATTAACACAAGTGCCTTTCTCAAAGATAATGACGTGGGCTCTGGGTTATAAATGATGCATTTTGCTCACTTGGACCTGATAATAGGGTTTGGATAGGAGGGGGGAGAAAGTTCGTTGCTCTCTTATCAAAGCTCTGTGACATTTCTCCTTCAGCTGTAAAATTTCATATCACATATCTGCTTTAAAGATGTGGCACCTTTTGTTGAACTGATACACTGCGTTCCATTTCACCCCATATGCTTCTCTCATGGTATATTAATTTATAGCCCATTTGCTGGCTCTATAGCATGGCCTATCATCGGAGATGACTTGGATTCAGTGGGACATCTGTGAATTGCCACGCACAGGTTATTGAACTTTGAACAGCAGCCATTTGTTTGCCTTGATTCAGAGGCACTACTTGATATCAAGAAGGATCGCCTGCTGCGCGGCACTCAAGCATAGTTTCCCTTCCTGTTTCGACTCTGTCGTTCCTTGTTTTTCCCTCAACATATGCCTTTACTGGTAATATACTCACACTAACTGGATAAAGGTGAAGTAGACCACAAACTGGAATGGCTGTTTCAGTGCTGTGGGTAATTTCTTTTCCTCAGAGTTTGTTCTTTGAACTAGTTACAGAAGTTGAACTCGCATGGAAAATACCTTGAGCGGATCCCGGTTCTTTGACAAATGTTAATATGCTTCAGTGAGATGATGATGATGTCATTTGTCATTTCTGACCATTAGCAGAGACCTCACTCCAGGCCAGAAATTATATTAAGAAAATTCAGGTCTGAACTTCTTGTGCATTAATAGAAACATTTGTACAAAAATGCAGATCAGTCATTGAATTTTAAAGTATAGAGCAGATGATTGGAGCCTTAAATTACAGACAGATGACAAATTAAAGGAGAAAAAAAAACGCTGGGTCACTAGGACAGCTGCAGTCATTCCTCAAGTCTTTTGAACTGTCTGTAGCTCTTCTTAAGGGATGTTTAGTTATTTTAGTGTTTTCATGGTGATAATCCCGAACACTGTTGGTCCAGAATCCCACTGTAAACCAGTAAACCAACCATTTAACTGGTAACCCCTCCATCTAGCTCTATAGATGTGTAAATTGTCATCCTGGAAGTGTGTGTGAAATTTTTAAAATTAATCATCCCCCATCCAAGGGGACAAGTGGGCCTAGACCACACTAGAGAAAGACTAGAGAAAGAATAATTATTTACAGATTTGTCACATGTGCATTATTGATACAATATCAATATACACAATCTTTCATATTCAAAGGAACAGTTACTGCCAGTACATGGTTATCCTTACACCCCTAGTGCAGCCATATAAAACACAGCTTTCGTTTCAAATGTATTAACCTCTGTGAACATCGTATAGCTGTAATAAAGATCTGTAACAAGCTAATACAGAATGTAATGCAAATGTGAAATTGTCAGGTGGTGGAATAAGATCATTTTCTCCAACATAATGGAGAAATAAAAAAAGGGGGAATTGCATGTTAAGGGATTGTTGAAAAGAGTTTCATTAGATCTAATAACATTATTCAAAAGTAGAAAGTGGCAGTTCACCTCTGTCTGTCAATGGTCCACACCCATTTATTCTTCACATCATAGCAGGCTGGCGTCCTGCCACTGAGAAACTCATTAGTATTCAGTCGTACAGCGGAGATGGGAGAGAGAGGGAGACGAGGTTCCCAATTTCTTTGCACCGTAGCAGAAAAGAAAGACAGGACACACATGCACACATTAAAAAAACAAACAGATGCCAGTGTGGAGCATCTTGGGTGCTATCTGAGGAAGATCTCTCCACACAAAGGGACATTCATTGGTCTGCCAAGTATCTGTGGAGTGCAGGAACAGACCCTACAGTCTAGCGACAGATGATGATCTTATCGAGGGAGGGGTGGTGGTGGTTGGGTGGGGGTGGTGGTGGTTGTGGATAAAGGTTGTGGTGAGGTTTTGGTTGGGGGATTCGAGGAGGGGGGTGCTCTCGAGCCACATCACGAGCTCATGTTTTGCCAAGTGTGTGGCATTTGAGAATCGGATGATGAGGAAAACACTGAAGAGAGAGAACACAGGCGCTGGGTTTGTTAAATCTCCTAATAGCCCATTATGAGCTTTCCTCTTAGTTCAGTCTGCCGCTCGCAGTTTGACGGGTTAAACAGTGTGACTTCTGTATTTGTTCTAAATTTATTTGTAATGAGTATAGGTAATAGAGTTGGGATTTGGGGGCTCGTAAGAAATTGAATTATCACTGTGACATAAAGAGTTTATGCAACCGTAATTACAAAAGTTGTCAGCAACTAGTAGTTGATGACAGAACACATCTGTCAATATTACTTATTTATTTATTTTCTTTACTTTTTTTTTTCTTGCAACATTCACAAACCTGTAAATGCCCATAGAGAACATACAGACAGCCCATGAAGGGGACTCATTATTCATCCATGGGTGTTTTTGTGGAGATCTTCCACTAGTATCTGCAACAGATGTGACAAGCCATCTGTGAGCCAAGGTCCTCAGGCAACATTTGGTGTGAGATGCACACAACTGGCACCTAAACATGGTGGACCACAAACCGCACAAATTGAATCGTACCCTCTTTACCCCCCTCCTCTTTCTCACACCTAACGCTACCCGTTACCCCCTTTTTTTCCCTTTTTACTCCAATCACCCCCCCATCCACACAGAGAAGAGAAAGAGAAGGGGAAAGGAATCAGAATTGTTGGCTGGGGATGGCTTGAGCTGTGTGTCAAGCGGGGCTAAACAGGAACTTGCATCCAAGCGGTTAAAGGCCGTGGGTCTTATCTGAGGACAAACAGAATGCATCAAGCGGTGGCTGTTGCTCTCAGTGATGACGACCAGCTGTGCACCAATGTTTAATTATTTCTCTGTAATGAGCTTACCCACCTTCCACTGCAGCACCAGGAGGACAGCATGCAACAGCGGGAACAAGGGAGGAGGGGGGGGCAGAGGATACAGAGAGAGGGTAAGAATGAGATAATGTAGTCCAGATTATCTTGTTTTTATAAGGTCAATTTCATAACTATAAGTAAATGTCCAGGGCATCTGTTTCAAACCTATAACAGAGGTTTGGTCTGCAGAGTGATTTTTTTTTTTTTTTTATCAGGGGTGACATTTAGCTTTTTAATTCCGTAGGTGCGATTGTTCTTGATGACTATATAAGCGCCATGGCATGATTTTCTCGTGGGCAGTAACACGAGCCCGATGTTTCAATCATGTTTATGCATGCAAAGCTTCACATAAGCACACATTTCCATAGAGCCCTAACGGTCGAGCACAATAGCCGGCCACTGATACATGGTTGATATTTACAGAGTAGAACAGGGCTGAATAGGTCATTATGCCACATACACATCGTAAAGTTCACTGATCACTTTAACCCATTCATCGCCCCGAATACCTTTTAGCCTCATGTGTTAACAAACAGGTTATGAGACACAGTGTTAACAACACATGTTTGTATGTTAATAACATGCATTATGATCACTTGTCCAGACACACTGGCTTATATTTACCGGGTGTGCTTCGTGCTGATGGCCCGAAGCTGACCCGGGTTTGCACCTCCCAAAGGTCACTTTGGTCTTATTTAAAGAAGTTCTGAAACATGACTCACGCCAGATAAGAACATTATTTGAACTGCTTGTGTCCATGGAGACTATAAAACTAGAGCAAATGTTGCTACAGATGTTTGAGTCCAACAGCACTTCTCAGAATTGTCAAGGCAACTAGTTAAGAGCTGCATACTTTGCCTTTGAAACACACACACGCAGAAACATCCTCCTCTGTAAACTATGTCACAGCCTGCCATGAGTTTTATCATAACTGTTTGATTAATCACCACGTCAAAAAAAAGTACACTGAATCTAAGAGATAAGATAGCTGGGTGGGTGGGGGGAGTGCTGGTAGTACTAACAGTGCTATCCGTTTCCACTGTTAATTAACTGAAGATCTGCACAGCACTAACAAGGGTCCTGCCATCTCGGAACAACAGAAGTAGGGCTGCCACTCGCTGCTCTCACCAGCCAGTGAGCCTGCACTGTCTCACAGAGATTATCTCTACACAAGACACCTTTCAAGTAGGGTTAGCACACCATGTGTCTGAGGAACACCATCAGATGGATGCTCGCTTGATTTGCTTATCCACTTTGAAGCTTCTTGGATTTTAACCTCCACTGTTTTTTTTTTGTTGTTTGTTTGTTTTTCGATGGAGTAGAAGGATTGCACGTGTAGGTTTAAACCAAAATGACAATGAATGAACATAGCTGTGACTTGATGTGGAACTTGTGCGCCATATAGAGCATTATGGCTGACTGCGTTGGCGTCTGGTGTGTCTTTTCAGGAGAGCTCGACGCATTCCTTAAAGATGGTGAGCGTCGCATCCACAGCCGGCAGCAGCTCCCTTTGGGGACAACATGGGGACCCTTTGAGGGGAAGATTGAAATGAGCACTGACAACTCTACACTGGTAAGTTGACTTTTGGCCAACTACTCTAAAATGTTAAAGATATAGCTGTAAAGCATCCTTAAAATATGAGCAGAACTCACTAAAATGATCTATAGTATGAAATAAAAGTATGATATTGATTTAAGAAGTGAAATGAAGATTAAATGTTAATTAAATGGGATCAGGCTCACTGTTCCACAGTCCTAAAAGAAAACAGTGAGTCAGCTCTCCTCTCTATTCTAAATGTCAGTGTCTTAACACTTCAGGGATCTTTGTGTACTTTTGTTTAGAAGGAAAAAGGAACATTGCAATAATCAAAAAGTGATGCAACCAAGGCATTCTGGTACCTACGGTGAATTATGAACTAGACCTTGGTTAAAAATGATAAAAACAAGACTGAGCTTAAGTACTTTATTAAAGCTGGGCCAATTGTCGTCAGACAGTCAAGATTTTTAGCTACCCACTAGATCTTGCTGTACATTATAAAATTAGCTAAGAGCCAAGATTCAAGAGAGCATTCATTTAGTCAGGACACAAAGTCAAGCTCAGCTGTACTGTAGTTAGTTTAGGTGATCTGCAAGCCACTTTGCAACCACATGCAGTATAAAAGATGGATGTAGCTACCCATTGGCTTCTCTGTTTTTGAGGCTTTGATTTGTGATTGACATGTCATTATCCAATGAGTGAGCAGAAAATACAATGGCTGGTCCTCCTTTTTGGAACATGGTTTATCCAAGATTTGAAGAACAGATTTAATTTTATGAAAAATGAGTGACTGCAACCAACTATTTTGAGTATAGTCATGCTGACTGATATAATAAATGTATTTCCTGTCCAGATTTGGCTAAAGATACATTTTATAGGCTTACTGGGCCATTTAAAATGATGCATACTTTATAATGTATTATCGTTATTTTTGTAAGAATCCACTGGGGGCTCTTTAGCGACATAAAGCGACAAAGGATGTTATGCTACTTGTTTGCAGTCACTAAATGTAATCAAACTTTGCCATTAGCAGCAATGGATATGATCACTAGAAAGTTCTATGGCTAAGCCCATATTAATGGCATCTCCCCTGACATTCGAACCTACTGAGGTGACTCTTTGGGGATCCAACTGGCCCCCAACATAAGCCTTTGAAGTGCATCTGTTTTACCCCTTTAATCTGCATATTTTAAGACAAAACATTTTAATTGGTGGATTTGGAGCTCAGTCCAGGCTTCAGTTGAGTGAAGTCACAGCCCATTATGTTTGATGTTACTTTGCACACAGCAGCTTTATATCTCTTGTTTCAGAGATCCCAGCAGAGGCTCGTGTTGACCTGCTGCTCTGGTGGAGGGACAAGCCCTCCGTGGGTTTGATATTCCATTCTGCATTTGGATTAATTAAGAAATTCCTATTAAAGTCATAACCAGCCTTACATTCATCTTGTTTAAAAGGAGAAAAAAACATAAGAATAAGTCCAGGAGGATTTCAGACTCAGAGGCCATGCCATCCATTCTCCCAGATTCCTTAAACGCATAACTTTATTAAATCATTTTCGGAACACTTTTGACTGCTTTCTAAGCTCCCCACATGGTTTTGAAGTCATCAGTGGCTTTAAATAACTCTGGCCGTATTATAGCCATGAAATATGGCTTCTCTCAGGGTAAAGCCAGTTATCCTTGGGCGGAAAAGTGATTTGACAGAGTAACACCTCAAGTTGCCTTCCAAAGTAACACACTCCATATATTTCTCAATGAGCTGCTGCATCAGTTTCACTGAAAGGCATCCAAAATCAACCTTCAGCTGTCCCTCAAATGACCCCCCCTCCCACCTCCAGACTCATCGAGTGACGTCATATAAAGCATCTTCTTGAATTGTTTGTAGTTAAATGTGTCCAGCAGATAAAAACTTTACACATTCATCACACTCACTGCTGAACAAGATGCATAAACTGATTGTTGCTCTTGGCTAGAATGAGAAAGTTCTTAACGAACTACCCTCTGAGGAATTCATCACCGCTGTACAGACGCTCCTTAGGTTGTTTTTTTTTTTAAGCAAGCAGGTGCTGGTCATCACCTGTAATAGGCTGTGGAGGGGTTACAGAATATGCCAAACCTCTATCGCAATTAAAAGCAGAGGAAGAAGCTCTTGCGCGTTGCCTTTAAGGATCTCATGTGTGTCTATTCTCATGGGAGCCCTTTCAATGCTTTTGCTACTTGCCCTCCTCCTCTGCTAAGTTTCATCTCTCAAATGGGGTACTGGCTGTTAGCAGTTTCTCACTATCTCTCATTAAAGGCTAGGTCAACCCAGCTGGCATGTTTTGTTTTACCAAGCCTCCTTTTAGGGTTCAGTGTAA
>VUQR01001258.1:10711-21706 GCA_015108515.1 Hemichromis elongatus
GCCAAATGAGCCAGAAACTCCAAAATTGTAGTATTTTGCACTTCACAAGGGATTGGTCTCATTTACAGTACCGCAAGTTTATTTCTTTACTTTCAATTCAAGCTTCTACTTATTGTTAAACGAGCAGCCTTTGGAAATGTCCCCGCACGCAGGGCTGCATTTATCTCAGTTATTTTAGTAGGAGGCACAAGAGCTGTGCAAATCGTAAGACATCTAGACAGGATCAAATCTCTGATGCCTCACCTCGAGTGAGAAAAGTTAAAATAACAAATGTAAGTGCGAGGAGAGGGAGAAGAGAAGGGGTGGGGGGTAAAAGAGGCCAGCTAGTTTTGATGCATGTCAGGGTGGCCAGTGCTGCAAAGCAGGGTCAGAAGGGGGTAGAATGCGTTAGAGGTAGAAATAAAGCCTTATTGCTTCGTGGGTCTCTGCCGTAGCTAGAAGCCACTCTCAGTCATTCTCATGAAGTGTGACCTCCATACACTATTAAATCTCCTTTTACTCTCTTAGATTTTTCTGAAACCATAGAGGTGAATGAATTACCTGAAGGTAGTCAGGTATGTGGCAGCAGTGACACCTCTCTCATGCCTGAAACACATGACCCGCTAGTGAGATATTGATATAGCCGCTCTAGAATCAAACATATTTTATTCCATCGTCCAGACGCGTCACTTAAGGTATGACTTTTTAGAGGTCAAGCTATTTTTGTCGAGCCGCAGCGTTACGGTGGGCTCATAGGTCCGTTTCTCAATCCTTGGCACAACGCCCAGAGTGGGACTAAAGTGCAATGACTCCTTAAAGTGGCTTACAGTAAATAATGAATATACAGTGAATATAAGCTGTGTTTGCATTAATCTGGACAGAAAGATGAGCACTTTGGACACATGAGCCATTTAAGTGGGTGGGGGGGGGGACTAATGGTCCCTTGTGGAAGCACATGGGAGCTGGCGCTAGAGCTGGCCGAGCTGCCTGTGCCTATGGCGTGGGAGTCTATGTGCGTTTGGCGGCTCGTGCACGACAGGCCTCAATAGCTGAACAGAGTGATGGATGATGCTGAGGAAGAACAGCGAGTGGAGCGATTCATGCAGTTGTCCAGGCACGTTAGGAAAGAGAGGTAAAAAGAAAGAATGAAAGGGGGAGTGAGAGAGAGAAAGAGAGTGAGTCAGAGGGAGAAATAGCAGGAAAAAACAGAAGGGGAAAAGCGTGACAGGAAATCTGGGCATCTGCAGGACAGAGATAGGGTCACATCTCGACCGTTTATCAAAGAGGAAAGCAGATTTCACAGCTGATGGGTCGGCCGTGGCAGGTTTGTAGACCCCAGGGGCTCAGCTTGGCATGAGGGACTGGAGTTGTAGTTATTGCTGTTGCAGACCTTAACACAATCACACTGCACTGTGTTAAACACTGTTAAATGTTTTCTTGGATCACTCTTGGATCACTTGCAGGCTATATAAAGTTGAACCCAAATAAAGAGCTAGTTATTATTTAATTTGATATTTAAAAAAAAAAGATTATATGGTTTTATTATGATGGTTTAAACTTCTGAGGCATGACTTAAAAAGACATAATGGCAAGCATCTGCAAGACAGTCTGGCCTGTGAACTAAGCATCTGGCCTCAGACCGAACACTTTGCAAAGTAGAGGCGGGCAAATTGATCCAAATATCGATAGTATTGATACCAATGTTGGTACTGATATTGGATCGATTGATGCATGATACGATCAGTACTTTGTGTCTCTCCACTGAGTTCAGTATGCAGCTCACTGAACTGTGTTAAATAAATTATGTATTTAGAAAAAAAATTATATAAAAAATCTATTTTATTTCTCATTTTTTGCATTTTCTGTATTTCAAAACGCATGAAAAGCTGAAAGGTGTGTTTCGTTGTGTTAAGTGAATATTGTGGAAATTCACAGTGATTTAGTGATGGTTAAAATGAATTTGCAAATTGAAGATGATTCATGTTATGAATCATGACACACTGCTCTCCCTTACAAGTTGTCTTTTTGGGTTAAAAGTATCCGTATTGGTATTGGTCTTGGAAATACTGCCCCTCTTTTTACTTTGCAGCATTGCACTTTTGCAAAACGAGGGAAGGCAGAGGCAGAAGGGGTCAAACTGATTAATGGATAAAAAAGTAAAACAGGAGAAATAATCTAAAAAAGAATAAAGCACCCGTGAGTTGGCTCGGAGCTCCTGTTGTTAGCTGCTGTGCCTGCTCTGTTCCTCTTCCTCCTCCTCTCCTCCTCTGTCTCTGACTGATGAAGCTGCCAGAGCGCCGTCTCATCCCTCACTTCTCTCACTGATCAATCAGACCATTAGACTCCAATTACAGCCGCAGCCCTGGTGCAGGTGAGCGACGAGCACATTCAGCCGCCTGCCGACAACGCCTCCGCCCGGCTTTCTCACACTCTCCAAATTAACGCAAATTAATAGTGACACTCAGACATAAATGTCTGCAATCGGGGGGCTAAATTAACAGTCTGGGTCGAAGCTATTGAGTAGCAGGTGTCTTTAAAAGCGGTAATTACCTATGCTGGACAGAACCGGGAGGAGAAGGTGGCCCACGGTTTGCCTGGAGTAAGAGGCCTGGCCCCGGTGAGCCTGGCTTCCATTGTAGGTGTTAATAATTGATTGGGAGGCAGGCTATTAATGAGCAGCAGATTTAGAGCTCTGTTGTAAATGTGTGTTGATGAGGGTGTTGCCGCCTCTTGTACAATGCCATACCAATGCTAATTACTGGGGCTTAGTCAAGGTGCAACTGTAATGAGTCTGGATTCAATAGAATTCTGCTCTTTATGTGTTTTGAGGGCCTTTTAGTACAAATTACACAGTAATTAAAATGCATAAGACTCGCCTAATTAAAGTTTAAGATCTTTCTGGGAGTTGGTTTTTTTCTTCTTTTTAATCTTGCTTTCTATCTTAATATTGTCGTATGCTGGTTCAATTTGCTGTGAGCTTAGGTTTATGATACAAACATATCTGCTACTGTAATCTCTGTTTCATAAAAGGTCCTTAATACAAAGAGAAAGATTTCAAAGACTGCAGGCAACAAGGACATTATAAAAGTCAATAAGCGCTACAGGCTAATTAAGCAAAACAAGAATAGAGCCCGATGTTATAATATTACCCTTGAAACATACATCATTGGAATCATTCCGATACAGTGTTTCATATGTATATCTACAATATCTGAGCCTCGGTGGAATTGTTCTTTTTAACCTCTAGATTAAAAGCACCTCAAGGAAACAGCTAGCATTGGAGAACTATTAAGTCTGAGCAAGACAACTTCTATTACTCTTTCTTTTGCCTTATTCTGTCATTTAGAGCTGTTAGAGGCACAAAATGAAGCCTTAATTAATTCTTTTATGTCTACTGGTGTCAAGTCTCAAACGGAATCGGGGTCAAAAATGATTTTTTTAGTTAAAAAAAAACAGCGTGAGAACATAACGTTTAATGCCCGTGCGCTTACACATGGGCGCCATGTTTGAGTGCAATTGAGTGTGTGTGTGTGTGTGTGCGTTTAGGTCATAGCGTTTGTGCATTTGTGAACGTGCTGGTGTGTGGGAGGGCGCGTGCGTGCGCCGGAGACTGCGCGCCACTTTTGGCTGTGAACAGAGAGCTTTAGCTTGTAACTACAGAAGAGCGAAAATGTCAAGATACTGTCCTAATTTTCACCTGGGACAGAGAGAGGCAGAGGCTGTCAACCGATGGAGTGTGATTATTGTGTAATTTAGTACAAGGGTAGGAATATGTGGCTGTGCAACCAAACAAACAAAAAAAAAAGAAGAAGCAAAAAAAAAAAAAATGCTCCAGAAATTATTCAGCCCATCACTCAAGCCATTTATCTCACCCCTTTTGCCCACCCTCTCCCTCCAATATGTTTATTGTTAGCTACCCCTAAACTTTAACAAGTGGTGGTGGATTTTTCTGTTTCAGAAATTATATTTTTCTTCTTGTCATTGCTTCATTAATCAAGAGGAGGCATTCTGAAAAATGTTTTGTTTTGGAGGCTGCAATCTATTTTGTGTGTGTGTGTGTGTTGTAGTTAATCTGCGCCCGTGGCAGGTTTCCCCTCCGAAACGCAGCGCTAAGCAGCGGTATCGCAGGCCTATTGTTGTAGCCTCTGTCATAGCAAGGAGAGCCTGATGCAGGCCTGGGCTCGCCTGATAAGGAAAAGAGGATTCAACATGGCTGGAAAGGAGAATCAGTGGGACTTGAGAGTGGAGTACGGATGGGGCAGATGCGCTCGCACACACACGCATGCAGGCGCACACACACACACACATACGTGCAAAGTCCTACAAACATACAGAATGATGCACGCGCGTTCTACACACATACAGTCACACATGAGCCGACACAAACACACACATACAAATCATCACCATCATCACACTGGCACATGCCCAGGCAATTATTTACAGTAACATCCAATTACATATGCAAGAAGGCACCCCAGGATAGGACCTTTCTGTAGCTTAGCTGTTAAATCACATACACACGCAGCTTCACATATGCATGCACACAAACAAACAAACTATTAAACAAAAGAAAATAATAAGGAAAAGAATCAGAAGTCATTTATGTTTGCATTTAAAGGTGGCCGGCACTTTCTATCTGAAAGTCACACTGTCTTGGATATGGTTTGTGAAACGGTCGACATTATCGCGACTAACAGGATTTGAATTTCTGTGTTGGACACACAAATAATTTTGGCACAGAGAATGTGGCTTCATCTAATGAAATAATGGGCCCAAATTTTAGGCGGAGAACCAATTTGTGATTGCATGCATCAATTATTTCTTGGGTTTAAACCAATATCAGGGCTGGGGTCTCTTCAGATGGGTAAAATGGTAATTATCTGGCCTGTTTTCCCTTGCACAATGTCATCCATATATTTATCGATGGCATTATCAATGGTTTTCATGTTCTTACATGAAAAGGACCAAACATCCAAGCTCGTTCCATTGAAGTAGCTTTTTAAATCAGGGCTTTTTAACACGGATCAACATGACATTGATGTCCTCTTGTGAGTCAAATGCAGAATGCAAAATTGGTTGCAGGCAGTGGCAGAAAAAAAAAATACTCAACCATTGTTTTTCAGTGTGGGATTTTTTTTCTTATTATTTATATGTTTCCAAGCCTCTACTTTCAAAGTTTCTTTGTGCTTTGCTGGAACTCATTGCCGCCCACAGCTCCCTGCATTAGCCGTGAAGCACTCAGTCAGTCAGCTAGTCAGAGCTATTATGGCCACAGCTGAGCTCCTCTGTTTGCGAGATAATACATGGTTGACTTGATCTACAAGTGAACCTGACATTTTGCTGTCTTTACATCACAACACAACTACCCAAACTGATATGGCAGGTCCCCTGATAAGCAGAGCAGGACTCAGTGATTTGCTTTGTGCTCGCTTTAATGGCTGCTTCCTCAAACATGCCAAGGATACAGTGACTTCCTCAAAACACAGATCCAGACGTGGTGATCATTTGCAGCATAATTTATTCCAGTTTTGGTGGAGGTGCATTTCGACAAATATATCACATTTGGTTTTGAAATGGTAAAAAGTCTTTATTTTTATGTCTGAATAGATTATTGCTTTGTTGGCATTACTGCAAAAGCTACTGGAATATGTTTTTCTCATATTCTTTCTCTTTAATATCAGCTACCACCTGAGTTTACAAATTAAAAGTACCTTTATGTCCCTACCACTGTTTCAGAGGGAAAAGTCATACTTTTTATTACATCACACGGTGGAGGCATCTGTTTTTAATAGTCTTACATGTGGTATTACAGGACAGAAGCATTATTAACATGTGATTTAATTTAGAAAATTAAGAAAAATATATTTTTGGGAACAAATGCAGTTATATATGCTAGCAAAAACCTACAGTTAAAGCACATGCATGCGCTATGCAGCCTTAACCCTTCAAACTCAGGTCTTCTACCAGAGGCCTGGGAGGTTGAGGGTCCTGCACAGTATCTTTGCTGGTCCAAGGACTGCACTCTTCTGGGCAGGTATCTCAGATGTAGCTTCTGGGATTTGATCGAGCCATTCGTCCAGTGTCAGGCGAGTGCTCAGATCACCTTGGGGTTAAAGTTTAAACTGTTTCAAGCTCATTTTAATAGTTATTTACAAAGTACAAAGCTACCGGAGGCACATTTTGCACACGCACAAAGGTAGAAACAATCTCTACTGTCCTTGCTGATAAAACTTATTTTACAACACAGGAAAGGTGCAGGATTTCCTTCTGAAAGACACTTTTTTACTGTTTACTGTTCTTCTAATAATATTATGTAATGTTAAGTGATTCATCACCCAGAAGGCCATGTGCTAATATTGACTGAGTGATATTATTTAAGTAGGATGTTGCATGATGAACTGAAGTGGTGCTTTATTTCAAGCAAAGGACTGACATACTTTCTCCTCTGTCGGGTGCTGCAGCAGCATGGAGGCTGTCACATTAATACGTGTTTCTTTGAAACTATTAACCTGTAAATGTATAACTATGTGTGAGGTTCAAGAACATCCGTGTTTGGGATTTTAATTCCCAACAGATCATTGCACAGAAACAAATTCCTCATTCGGTCCTTTTTTGCCATTTGGTTTAAAGTTAAAACACAGCAGAAATTGATTTAGACTATCCTCCAGGTCACGCTCTTAAAAACATTACATTCTATGTAATGGCATGACATCATCCTCGCAGACAATCCAGATGTGATTGCTCTGCTATAAGTGCAAACTGCAGCTGTAATGCATAGACAGGCGGCTGTCATCCTCTAAGAGCCTGCTCAGTCACTGTTCCGTGGCAGCAGACCAGGAATCAGTGATACTCAAAGGACCAGTGAAACTCCAGGTCCTGGGGGGCCACTTTTCACACCCGCAGGGCTCAGGGGTGAGCTGGGTATCCATGTCCTTCCTCGCAGCTCTCTGGGTGTTTGCTGTCTTCCACTGGCCCATCAGGGAGGCACTGTCTGGATATCAAACTGTCACACTGTAGAGTTGTAGTATCTGCATGCTTGTGGTTTCTGTATGTCGTAACCACACACAAACAGCTTGATATGAACATTAACATTCATGAACAACTGTTCCATTTGGGATAGCATAAGTCATTCACTATCACTTACACACTTATCTCGAGAGTTTTCTGAATTTGAATGACTGCTCATGGCAGATTTAAGGAGATGCTTCTTTACCTGAGATGTACCCTGCTTTAAAGCAAGTACCCAGCAAATAATGGAGACTGGTTTCCAGTCTTTACAGAATGATAGTCGGCCAGGCATCGACAGTGAAGCTCAGAAGTCCCTGGCTTCACACATATCGCCTTGTTTTACAGTGCGCAATATGTCTTCCCAAATGAATGATTATCCAACACTTCAATACACAACAGACCTCCATTGCAGCAAAGGCGCAAGACAAAGAACAAGAAGGAAGGAGGAAAAAGAAAGAATCATGGAACAAAGTTGAGTGGTGCCAGCTGCTTTGCCATCTGTCACTGTCATGGCTGTAACTTGTGATATGTTGAAACAACTTTCCTGTGAAGTGCTGGAGATAATCCTCGATTGTTTCCATTTGCAAGCCCCTGATAGTCCTCTTGGTATTCCAGCACTAAGTGAGTTCAAATTGAGGTTTGATGGCAGTTGCTGATGGCTGGCCGGTCCCTCCAACAGTTATAATTGTAGAAATTAAATCCTTGTTGTCTCTTTTTAAGGAGGTTTTAGTTTGAGCTCCTTGTTAGAAGGCGAGGATAACGAGACTGAAGTCATACATTATTCAAAACAAACTGCTTCCTTCCTCTCCTCTTTCCTCTTGGTCAAATTGGCAAGGGAAGTGGAGGAAACACACAGGCTCAGTTGCTTCACCTGCTTTCGAGAAAGGACGGACACCCTACAGGGAGGCAAACCCCTGCTGGTAGACCTTGATAAGTCCTCGCTGTCCCTTGTCCTGGCCTTAGCCCTCTGATCTTCAGCCTGCTTGGCTCGGGGCCTACCAAAGACGAAGCCCTGTCAAACTGACTGGGCGGATGAGTAACCAAGCAGAAAAAATCCAACTCTTCTGACAAAAAAAAGAAAAGAAGAGGGAAAAAAAACAACAATGAAAGGTTAGATATGAAAACTGATAGGTAGTAGAGGAAATAAAGGTCTGGCTAGTGTCCATTCTCTCCCTGTTGGTCCAGCAGCGCCTCATTAGATGGACGCGTATGAGGCTGTCAAAGCAGAAATATTATACCGCGGGGTCGTCAGCAAACTAATTGGGTAACAAAGACCATTTCCAGCTCGAGAAACCCCTCTTTTAACAGTCCGTGTGCTGAGACTCTGATAAGAGAGTTCACGTCTAATGCATTTAGTGAAGGGCAAGTTCATCATCTTTATCTTATTTACTCAACTTGTTGTGAATATTGTTGGTTTTTTACAGTGGATTTCGTGAGACCCCGTTTCTCTCGAGTGCATGTAAGGATCAAACTATTGAACACTTCGGCAGCGTGCAGATGATCGGTTTGTATGCAAATTGCACATACCTTTGTTCTTTGTGTTCACTGTTAGAACAAAGTTACCCTTATGAGGCTTCAGTTTCTTCACTAGATTCTTAATCTCCGTTCATTTTTTTATGTATTGCGTTTTGCTTTCTGCTTATTATAGTTATTATTTGGTGCACTTGGATATAGAGAAACCTCACTTTACGAATCAGGAGGCGATTCGGCCGCACAGAATGAAAGAGACTTCTGAAATATAAAATCACATACAGTAGATGCTAAGCTAATGCATCGTGAAATTTATAACTCCACCAGAGAAGAGAGGGGAGTTCAAAAGAATATTAAAATCCAGTACCTAAAGGGGGGCACGAGGGTTTATCTAAAGTCAGGGGCTTCGTTCAAGCCTGCTATTTTATTGTTTGTCTTTATTTGCTGCCTCTGACTGATCCTAGTCTTCCACGTGTGGTTATGAGAGCAGGGATTTGTTGTGACCCCATTGACAGATTGACTCCTGAGTTCCCCTTTTCTTCCTCTTTGAAGAAATCCCCCCATCCGCATGTTTATTCCCAACAGAGAAAGAGGTGGATCTGTCCAGAGAATATGCCACCTGCCACCTTGACCCCCAGGGGCCTTGGTAATATCCATACAGGTGAACATTACTGGCTCCAGGTTCTCTATTATGTTCCCTCACACAGCTTCTTGCTGCTCGGGGAGTCAGACCTAACTCACATGCAAAAGATCAAACAAGTCCTTGCCAATTGAATTCAAATGGGAAATTTTTGAGTAATTCAAACAGTGAGTAGTGAAGCGACAGGGCTGTTCTGTCCCCTGACCAAAAGCCAAACACAAGGAGTACATGTGTGTGTATATGTGAGCCCTACCTCCAAGACATGATTAAGTCCCGGAGCACATGCATTACAAATTCCACTTTTCCTTGTTTACATCTTCAAATAGTTCTCGAGACATATGCATAATACGGAGTTACGGCAGCACACGCGCATTTACTCGTGAAGTTGAATTACACGTTCGCCACTACAAAGAAAGTTGGAGACATTGTAGTTTTGATGCTGAAGGGCTGGGGAAGTGAAGATGTTTTACATACAGCATGTGACGAGTGCGGGCAACATGCTGATGCTAAAGGAAAGTGGGGTAGGAGATGGGAGGAGGTGAAAGGGAAGTAAAGGAAAGGAAGGCAGTGACATGAAAGAAAAGAAAATGTAATGAAAGAAATGAAGGACGAGAAGGGAGGGCTGGAGAAAGGGGGTTGGTTGTCTTCAGGGCAGGTACAGCTTACACTAAACTGTTTGGCTTTAGAGTTGAAGCACCTCAACATGCCTGAAGGTCTTGAAGAATAGAGAATTGATGTGTCCCCTCTACCCCACCCACCCACCCTTCTAAATCTCTATTCTTCACTCCTATCCTCTCTGATTGAGCAAGAAGCAGATTCATTTAAAAATCTAACCAGAATAGGGCGTAGATGCGCTATTTGTAATTTAGCATTGCTTCCTAATCAACATCCAGAGCAGCCAGTCATCAGTCTCGTCATATCGCGGCTTAATAAAAGCAACTGAACATACAGTAATCATGCAATGCCACCCATAGTCAGTATAAATACAGACCCCATGTGCATTTCAATGGAGCGAAATAAGTAATAGCTAATGCAGCACATGAACTTTGATGCTTACAGTCCAGTCAGCAGGATAAAAGGTGATTTAAATGAGAAAATATTTATTTCCCATAGCGGCGCCATGATAGCGGCCAGCTAAATAAAGGCACATGCGCACAGCGATGGGTGTCCCTTTAAAGATTCCGGGAACAGCAGTGACTCTCTCAGTTTAATCGATTTTAAAATGAAAAGTCAATTTAACAAAGTTGAAAAGAGAAAGATGGGCTAAGGGAAGAAAAAAGCATTCTCTTGCACTCAAGCAGTAAACTAACTGCCGCACAGAGCAGGCAGAGATTTCAGCTGAATTATCTCCCACCTCACATTTGCTCTTAGGCAAGCAGTTTAAAAGCCAGGCGATTGAGCCAGTGATCCAATTTGAAATGCAGAAATGATTAGAGCAGCTTGCCTCATTTCATATCGAAATTCTCTGATTTATGACAGGGCACCAGCCAAGATCTATCTCTAAGGGGAATTAGTGTGCAATTCCTGCATATTTCTGTTATTTAGCCTCCCAATAGAAGATGCTATAGCCTGAGAGGGAGGGGGTGGAGGGGAGGGGGGTGAAAGCTGTATGTAGGTATCTTTTCATTTCAGCAGATGTAACCATAGCCATTTAGAAGAGGGGGAGAATGACACAAAAGCAGACTTGAGAAATGGAGGTATTTCCCACTTTATGTTGGATGTTGACAGAGAATCTTATTTCAGGGTGCGAATGAAAAAAAATGCAGCACCTAACTAAGCATGTACACAGCTTTTTTGCCAGCGCGAATATGCGAACACAGGCTGTGAGGTTAGCTCCGGACGTTTTTTTTTTTTTTTTTTTTAACTAAAAAAAAAAAAAAAAAAAAATATTCAAA
>VUQR01001258.1:41351-54564 GCA_015108515.1 Hemichromis elongatus
ATATCCATTGCATTACGGCAGCGCCCATCTTTGGCTAATGGAGATTTCACATTATAGTGCTCACATTATAGCACCATGAAATATGTTAAGCATTTAGGAGAAATGAACTTTTTAAATAGTTCATCACTAGGAATAAAAAAAAAGGGGGTTGGACTCTATGAGATCCCCCCAACCCCCAACCCCGCTCTTTTCTCTGCTTTGGGGATTTGCCCTGACCTTGAACTGCTCGTATCGTCCAGTGCAGATCTGTGGCGGTGACACATGTCATGTGTTGGAGAGGATTGAGGAGGAAGCGGAGGAGACAAGGGAGCGCGATCTTGGTCTGTAGCCCAGTCGAAGTCAGAGTCCGCCTTTGTGTCAAAGGATGGGCATGTTTGGCCCAAAACACAGACTGCACCTCATCCACTAATGTCAGCACGAAAACACCTTTTGGGTTGCTGACGAGTGGGGGAGGGGTGGAGACGAGCACTCGCACACGTTGCAACGTTGAAGAACAGCGCGATGGGTTCAAAGCTGCCCTTAAATTCTTGGGCTGCAGGGAGGGATGTCTACGTGGGGGAAGAACAAGAGAAAGAGTGAAGTGGAACGGAGGAGGAGAAGAGGTGCATGTCTCCAGATTCTCCTCTTGTAAAGCTGGCTTGGCTGAAGCAAAGCTGAGCTCCTTCTCGTGCTGCCTCGTAGGAAACACGCCGCTCCAATGCTAGACTCAGTAGGAGGACACAAACTACAAAAGAATAGTTGCTATTCATAAAGGAACAACATCTTCTCCCCCTGTGTTTCAATCTCTGGTTTGCAGTCATGTAGTTGAAAGCGCATATAATCACACGTGAGTGAAGTTAACTCGCATATCGACCCGCGATGTTTCTTTCTGTCAGCGCAACGCTCGGCTGAACACCCCCTTTTCACCCAGGCAGATCGCATGAAGGTGGTGGAATAATTTGTTATTGAATCGCAGCGTCTCTGAAATCCAGATCAAAAATCTACACCAAAGATTAACATCTGTATTTAGGAAAGATGGCTAACGTCACACGGCTGACAAGCGTCATTACACCCTGCTCACTTTTGAGCGCATCTACCTTTAATCATCAAAAGGCTGCATTTTGCCTTTTGTTGGGAGTTAAATTGATAGACTCAGACCTCGTTTGTATGCAGCGTCTCAAGCAGAGGCTGCGACTTTCAGGGTGTCTGCAAATAAATAAATCATAAAGTTTGTTTTTCACTCAAGTCAAAAGAGACCTTCTCTTTGTCTTTGTGCTTTTGGCGCCTTTTCCACCGACATGAGGCTAAAACCCCGAAGACTACAGCGTTTAGGAAAGCTCCTAAATAGCGGCTCTGAAGCTAGGTTTGAGCTTTGTCATCACGCTTGAAGAATTTCCTTTTAATGTACTGTAATGTGAAATTCAGTGGGGACAAGTTTAATTGAGTTTTACACAAACCAGTTGGGAGTAGCGCTGGAAGGTAGGTGATGTTGAGGTTTTTAATCTCTGGCTCCGGAGAGGCTTGTTGACGGAGTGGTTCTTTCTCTTTGTGGAGAAAAAAAGAGGAAGCCTAAGAAATGATACATCCATGGATAAAACCAATTGGCAACCCTCAAAGGGACGGGGGGTGATAAGGCAAATCCAGCACTTGTAGAGAAATAAAAGAATCCAACTGTTCATTAAAACGGGAAACAAAACAGGCGATTGAGAAGGAAGGCAGACTGCTCAGTGGAGGAGTGAGTGAAACAGACAAACAGTGCCAGAGATATCAGAGGAAAGGATTGGAAAATAATCAAGGATTTGTGAAGAGAATTAATAAGAAAGATAGGCACAAATAAGCATTTTTCTGACTCTCTGCAAAATTAGGAGGGATGGACTACAATTATCAAACAGGGGAAATGGCATAAGCTACATAGACACCTAATTATAAAGGATAACCTAGATATGAAGGTTGCTGTCTTTTTATTTTACACACTTTGACTGTGAGGCAGTAGGGTCCTTTGTGTTCAGTAAACCAGATATTCGCTGGATAGAAAATATTGAGACACTATTCAGTATAGAAGTATTCTCTTATTCTATGCCAACAGTCTCCATTCTGTAACTAGTATATAATCCATTGAGAAAAGGGGGGATTTTAACCTCGCTTAAAAAGCTTTTTCTACCACTGGAACTGTATTTAAACACAGATGCTTTGGAGCTAAAAGATAAAGCCAACAAGCAATCAAATAAGAAGAATAAATATTGTTACTGTTGCTATTCTTATTTTTTTATTTTTGCACAAGATTCAGGAAGTGTTACAACACTGGCTCGTGCAGTCAGTGGGTCTAAAAGTCACCGAGGGACCTTTTATGAGAATTTTTTTTTATTGTACAAATTAAATCAGCCAAAACTTTATAGTAGTCTGGCCTCTCGACTGAAAACCGCAGAATGAAACCATTACTGACACAGAATTTAATATTCAACATCTTTTGAAATATCTCTGGCTGCTTCAGACTGCTTTAGACACAGGTCGCTTTTCAAACAATGCGGCAGGTATTTCTTTGAAAAGCAGGCGGACATCTGTGTGATGTTGCGGCTGGACTGTTTATTTCTAACAGTAATTCACCTCCTTGAGGTTAGTCGACTCTATCACCTGACCCAGCTCTCTGTAATGAGGTTTGGAGTCAGGGACTTAAGGTGATACACACAAAGGGCTAATGAAAGCCTGAAGAGGAGAGGTTGAAGGAAAGGCGAGGCGGGAGGGGAGCAGGGGTGAAGGAAATTGGCAGTGAAATAATCAGCACTTGTATGATCGGCCACTGAAACATTCCATTGGTGTTTTGTGTGAAAGAGAGCCATTCATCAACATATCAATAAAAATATGAAGCAGATTATTATTGTGTTTGCTTACCATGGGCCCCCATCGTAAATAATGGGTCTGCCGCTGCTGCCTGTATTAATTATAATTAGAATGCTGATAATGTGTGTGCTCTTTTATTACGGGAGCTGAATCAATTTTACAGTCTTATTCAGTCCCACAAGGTCACACAAAGTTGCCAGGGCGAGAGATGGCTCCTTGTAAAAGCCGTTCTGCAATCAGAGGCAGGGGAAGCAGGAGAGAGAGCGACCCAGACCGGGCAGATAAACGTCTTCGTGTCTTCACCTAGCAGCTAACTTTAACTTTTTTTAAAAGTGGGCTGGAGCATGTGGGAGAAACAAAACTCTTTCATCACATTCAGCAGTGCCTAATAAAGCCTAATTTTCTTTCAGAAGCTGCATTACTCAAAAGTAGAAAAACATCTAAACCAGCCGAATAAGCCATATAAAATTGCAAATGGCTAACCTGGTAGCACTGGTAGCACACAATGGACACACAGAAATTAAACAGAATAAAAACATTTATTTCATTTCCTGGCTCTTATGTTATATGGTCACAAAGCATTTTGGCACGTATTTTGGTTTTGGGGGCTTGTACAGAACAAGGATTTTAATCAGGCTAAATGCTAAACTGTAGTCACTAGCTAGGCACTAACTAGCATGCCTCATTTTTTTATTATTCTGACCAACAGGGTTGGATGTTAAAAACAGTGAGCTAAAAGATTTTTTTTAAAAGTTTTAGTCACTATGAGTTTTTCACACTCATCTTTGAGCAACATTTAAATTATGAATCTCACATCTGCTCGTCCGATCTTTCTTCCTTCATTTAAGAAATATTGCAAAACTCAAACCTTTTGTTGTCATTCAGTTATCTGGAACTTTTAGTTCACCCATTTTCTCCTCCCTTGATTAAAGTAATTGATGTTGTACTTGCATCTCTTAGTCCTCCTTAGGCTCCTCTTAGTCACCGTAGTACCGAGCAATAAGACTGACAAAAACTAGCCGTCACGCACATATCACACCTATCCTTGCTTCCCTTCACTTGCTCCCAGTGAAATTAAGAATCCTCTTTAATAATGGTATTATTAACATATAAAGCTCTACATGGACAGCCCCCTGCTTATAAATCAGTGCTACTGAGACCTTATCACTGCACCTGACTTCTCAGATAATCTGATCACGGTCTCCTAATTGTTCCACGCTCTTTCTTTAAAACTAGAGGTGATCATGCTTTTGAAGCTGTAGCTGTGCAACAGCCTTCCTATCAGGTCAGCCCAATATGTGATTTGTTTTAAACAACTGCTGAAAATTCATTTTTACAGGCTGTCTTTCCTTTAGTCTTTTCTCCATTATTTGGGCCATAGTTTACATCTATATTCGCAGCGAGTATGTTGAAATGATTATCTGCCCATATGGATGATTATGTGTCTGTATCTTTGAAGATGTATACTTTACTTTAATCTGCGGCTTGGATTTTGACTGTGCAGCCCATTTCTAACTCTGGTGTTTGGATTGTAAGTGCCATACAATCAAAATTGTGATTCCTATGCTGTGATGTTTTATAGTTAATATAAAATAGCGATAACTGTATTTCTGCATTTTGCTGTTATGCTACAATACCAGTGTTTCTGTAACGTATTTCTCTGCCTATTGTTACTTTCATTAACCCCAAGCAGTTCTGTTGCATCCTGACAAAGTGTAAAACCACATGAGAGATTACAAAAAACTGCTTTTTCACCAGGGTGGTTCTTGTTGGGTTTGGTTTGCATTTGTTGACAGTTCACAGGAGAGAATGTGCTTCTTTTTTTTTTTTTTGGCCGAATGTTGAATCTCAACTTAGTCTAAATTCATAAGGCACCCCACTGGCCTGTTCCTCTGTTTCCCTCTTCCTCATGAGTTTGACTGTCAGATGGCCCAACAACAATGGATCTCACCAGCCTATCAGCCAGCTCCTACCTTTATAGCTCACTGCGTGGCTTTAAAGACTGGATTTAGCATGGCTTGGCAAGGTTCAAACCAACAAACCATGCCACAGATTTAGAAAAAAAATCTACATATCTGTTGGCCCCATTTTACCATTTGAAATGCATTGCGTTCAAGTTGCCACACGCTAAATTTGTCCCCTCCCCACTACGAGTCCAAGACCACAGTGGTTTGTTCCTAATGTGTCTTCTCTGTGAGTCACCTGTTAGAACAAATAAGCCCATAATCTTTACAACAAACATGATCATCCTAATTAATGTTATGCATACACGGGGATTTGACCAATTAGAGATGCATATTTCTGTCTATATAATGCTGTTTTTCTAAATAGCTACAATGATTTGTTGCTATTAAAAACAACCCATATTTATATATATATATATATATATAGTGCAACATTTGCATCTTATGAATGCTCTGCTATCGGTGAGCAAATATTTTTACATATTTCATTTGCTTGTGCCTCCTTTTGCACATTAATAATTGGGTGTGTATTTCCTTTCTGGGGCAAGTTGTTATTTTTTTGCCTGTGAATGTTAAAATGACCCTGTGTTCCCCCATGAATGCGTGCATCTGTCATGAAATTATACATTCCATCAGCCCTCATTGAACTGGGCATTGACTCTGTGCCGCAGACTCGGGCTCTGGCAGTGAATCTTGATTATGGATTCTGTGATATTGTAAATGACTTGAGATTCCTCTGAATGTTTCGGATTAATCGGTTTGTGCAGATGTGGCTCCCCTTTTCTTTTTTTTCTTTTTTTGGTGGGCGCCATCTTGAACAGTTGCTCATTTCCATTCCGCCATCACATTCTGCATACAAAGCAGATTTGCAGATAGGTAATCCTTGTAAGGTTTTTAAAAGACAGGTTATTAGAGGATTGAGGGCTGAGTGTGTCTGTCTCCATGTGTGTGTGTGTGTCTGCGAGGAGGGAAATTATGTACATTTTTTAAGTTGGTGACAATGAGCTGTGTCTCAAGGCAGGAGACATAGTAACTGTCTCCTTTCACTTCTCACCTAACAACATCCCACCCCCTTAAAAATGAGCACACACCAGGTACCCCCCGTGCACGCAATCTCCACCTGCTCCCCCTTTTCCCTCTCCACAACCGCCACCCAGAATTCTTTGAAATGCCTGGGGCTAAAAAGCTGGTTACTCTCCCCTGGCTTGCAGCTCACAGCTCCAGATTATTTCTGAATGC
This sequence comes from Hemichromis elongatus, assembly GCA_015108515.1. Lineage (NCBI taxonomy): Eukaryota > Metazoa > Chordata > Actinopteri > Cichliformes > Cichlidae > Hemichromis > Hemichromis elongatus. Next base: position 47,372 of record VUQR01001258.1, read on the forward strand.
CAGAGCTGGTTTGCCCCCATCATCCTACAAACCCACCCCCCCGCGCACCAAGCCCGACACTGTCTTCAATGTGGCTCTACCTGTCACCTGTCAGACTCACCCCACCTTTAAGTGGCCAGTTATTTTCCATTGGTTTTAGATGTCTTTCATATCATGGCTCATTAAAGCGCAGCGCAGTAGGCAGCATATTTACATAGGCTACTGGGGAGGTTTTAATTTGCGTCGGTACAGAGCATGACCGGAACTGAAGAGTGCAGCTCCAAAATGACTTTTTCACATGACGCCTCCCGCACCCCCCGATCCGGCGCCACCCTCCCCTCCGTCGTCCATTTCCCATATGAAAACATGTAGCCGAGCGTAATTGCTTGAGCAGGGCACAAAGACAGTGACAGAGCCGTCACCGAGGGGACCGGGGTTTCTCCCAAGCGACAGACCGGGAGGCCAATCAAAGCTGGCAATGAGCTGCCTGATGTTGTGATCATTCTCCTGAATATATACCATTAGTCTCTTTGGAAAGTCCCAACTGTTTCAGCCACTGTGCAACTTCCTACTGTTTACTCACTTTGTCTGGCTACTATTGTCGTGAGTCAGTCCAGAATCTGACTGTCCTGCCATCTGCAGCTCCACATTCAGCCCAGTAACGACTGTGTTTATGTTTATTTAGTTAATTAGAGGATATTTTTCACTTTCAAATTGCCGCTTGGTTGGGTACAGGATTTATTTGTGCTTTTATTTTTCAAGTTGTGGGGGCAGTGTGATTCTACTTCTGCACACGGTGTCAAAATAAAAAAAAAAAATACATATAAATAACGAAATAGGCTGTGTTTTTTTTCATGACAGATAGAAGGGAGGCCTCTGTGCTAAATTATTTACATGACAAGATAGTCAGGCTGCCAACTTTTACAATTCTATCTCAGAATGTGTATAGCAGAGGAATAACGTAATTTCCCCGAGACAAGATTTTCGGCAGAGATTCCCCCTTTTCCCAGTTCACAGCAGAGACTCCCATATCAGTTGGAGATACTATTATCAGCCTGCAGTTCAAGATTCTTTTCAAAAAGACAAGGAGGGATAGAGGCTGAGGCTAATATTGTCATAAGATGCTCTGTGTCACTCCCAAAATACACGGAGCACTGGGAGATTCAGTAGTTGCAGAGTCCGCTCCTCAAACATTTGCTCTCCTCCCACATCTCTCTAAGGAGTCGGCACTACGCGAGCTCCTGCAGATGCACTCCAAATAGCAGGCTGTTCATCATGCATTGTCATAGAGCAGGCTCATTCCCCAGCCACCCCTCCCTCAACAATTCCCCTGCCCATGTAGCCCCCCCTCCATCTCGTCCGCCGATGCTCCTGCTGGCCCTACATCCCGCTGCAGCGCTCCGATATCAATCAACAGCAATGAGGCTGGCTCCAGCTTCCTCACCGTCCCAAACAGCGCCGCCTCGCCCCCTGCCCAGGCGCCACACCCAAGCAAAAGATGGCCGGGATGCCATCCGGGACGGACGGATGGGTGGAAGAATGGACCGACAGACAGGCGAGCAGACACACACGCGGCCATGTGATTTCAGTGTAATTTTGGAAAGCATATTGTCTAATTTTGCCATCTGTCCGGGAGGGAGCGATGGCAGCGTGGAGCTCATTTGCCGTCTGCTTGCTTTATTGCGGCTATACAGAACAAGTTTTTGGAGCAGGATGCAGGCCTGGGTGTGCAGCCCACTGGAGCTGAGAGGCGTGTCGATGCAGGCACCAGGTTCCCACCACTCCATCATGGGCTACTGTGTGTCTGACATCCAGAGAGACATGCAGAACACCTCGGAATGAAAGCTCAGATTCAGTCACTGCTGGGATGCATTAGAAATGTGACAGTAAAGACAGTTTCAAAAGCAATCTGAGAGCAAACTCTTGAGCGTTTGCTGTCCTCAAGTTTCTAAAGACAAGTTGGAAAAATGTTTCACACTCTATGACAGTTTTAGAGCTGTCGCTCATACCACCAGGCCGTTATGAATTTGGTCCAGTTTGCGAATGGCGAACGGTCATATAGACACACACGAGCGCGCACACACATACATTGCTGTCACACATTGTGGATCACGTCTGGTTCAGCTGCTCCTTGGCTCTGACATTAATACAGAGCAGATTGGTGGAGATCTGCAGCCCTTGTTGTTTGATCTTTCCTCCTCTTGCCACATTTCCTGGCACTGCCCCCCTGCCACACCGCGTGGCGCAGGCAGGACTGGCATGGCCTCAACGTGCCTGCCAGGTTTGTTCTCTGTCTTCTTCCCCTTCCAACTTATTCCCTTATGCCCGCTCCATGGATTCAGTTCTGCAAATTACAAGAGCTCCCCTACCCCCAGCGACAGCCTGGATTCAAGAGACCTTCAATCTACCAGTTTGTCTTCTTCAGAAAGGAGCGATGCTACCTCGGCCTGCGATGTGTCGCTCAGTTTGCTTTTTTCCATGATAATTGTCCTCTGCAGTAAATTAGGTTATCTTCCTCATTCTCCCATCCAAGTTTGGCTAAAAGAGTCTCCTCTGAAAATTTCATTTTGGCACAAATTATGTATGCTACTGAATATTATAAGTATTAAGCTGTAAGGCCATGACTAAACATAAGATACAGGCCAAGCTACATCTCAGAACAAAAGACACTCTTTAGCCAGCGGTAGCCTCAACTTGAACAAACACTGTATTCTCTTATCAAGAACCCATCCCCTTCCATTTCCTATTTACTTAAGACTGTCATTTGGAAAGTAATGCCTTGAGTCTCAATAGAGAAATTGTTTAAAATGTCACAATCGAATGTATAAATTAAAAGCAAATACACCTCGGAGGTAAAGGCAGCATCAGCATTATACCGCCTGTATAATCTGAACTATTTGTTCAAAGGAATTACGTCTGTGAGCGCCGCACTCTGTGTCCTTTTCTGTGGTGTTCCTCCTGAGGTAATAATCAGGATGGGCAAGAAAAAAACAAAAAAACACACAAGCTAATTTGGTAATAACGTTGCCACGCGATGTCGGCACCCAATTTGCACGGTCTATCTGCCATTTTACAACAATCTGCCTTCCCTTTTATGAATCGGCATCAGATCTCAGCCCTATCTGCCCCTCCCCCCCTTCTCCGTTAACCACTTCATTTGTGACTAATGGCACACGCGTGATCGTTATCGTTCTAATTTATTCCAAGTTTAAGATGAAGGGCCGGATAAGGTGCAAGAGACAATAAGTTGAAAAAGCCAGTGTGATGCCTCAGTTAATGAGGCACATCGTCTTTTGTTTTTTGTGTGTGTGTGTGTGTGCGCGCACCGCTGGTGTCAAAAGCATAACGCACGCTGATTGAGAGTGAAGGGAAGAAAACTGAGATGGCAATTCAGAAAAGAGAGAGCAGGGAGGGAGAGCGAACCGTCATCTTCGCTGAAAATCACCTTTTGAAGGAGATATAAGATCATCAGAGCCTTGTAATGGAAGCTGAGTGGGTACCTGGAGATGAAGATTGGCTAAAGTCTATGAGATACTGATTTTAAATGGATATACTCTAACTGCACCTTTAAATGAACCGTTCTCATCCAGAGAGAGCTGTTAGCATAAAATAGATCTCTAAGGTTTGTCAAATGGAGAGTTTGCATACTTTTTATTCGTAAGGCAAAAAGGTAATATTTGTGCAACATACTGCATGTTAGAGCAGCATAACTCGTTGTTTGTGGTTAAAACTGTAAAATGTTTCCCCTACAATGAAGCGGTTAGAGTTGCCAGTGTCAGTGTAATCAACTATAATCACATATGCATAAATAAAAAGGCAACATAAATAAAATAGGTTAAACGCAGCAGATTACTGTTGTTTTCCATCATTTTAAGAACTTGCAATGTAATTTTTGGTATAAGTGCAACATCTAAAGCAGGCATGCCAAACTCATTTTATCCTTTAATCTTAAGAGGGGCCAGACCTGGAAAATTCCCCTTTCTGTCAGTGCAAAGACATTTAACTCCACATTTAATCCCTGAGATGTCTTAATATAAGAAAAAGAAGTGCAATTTCAACAGAATATGTCAGTTTTTTTATGTGATAAAGGAAGTAAATCAAAGAAATGTGACAACGTCGCTCTTTGAATTTAAGTTTTAAGAAATAAATGTGTCAAATTACAGAGAAAGTTCTGGTAGCTCATTGCTCAGACTGTAAATACAAAACAAAATTTTTTTGGTGATTCACAGATTTTTATTTTTTTTTATTTTACTGTGGAACCGCTGTAAAAACTACATTTCTATAATATACACTGAAAAATAGAAACTTTTATTTATTTTTTGACCTGTTACTTTTTTTTATCTTTATGGCGAATTGACAAACTTGTGAAAAACAGTTAAAAGTCAAAAAAGTATTCCCTCCTTTACACTTCACCATCAAGTGGGCCAGAATGTCTTTGCCAGGCCGACTTTGGTCTCTGGGCCTTATGTTTCTCACCCCTGATCTAAAGCATAGTGCGATCATTTCATGTACTTCCTTAAAGTCATTGTGTTTGCTCAATATTAAAAAGGTTAGTCCCAGCTCCTTCCTCATGACCAGCAGGTAATACATAGAATGCATACAGTGACTTCATTCATGTGTATACAGGGGTTTAGTTCTGAATAAAAGCCTTTATGCAACCACCTTTAGAGATCTTTTCTAAAAATCATGTTTCCATGAGTGTGTTTGGAGTCGACTGCTATCATTGTTTGAATTGATATCCTGTTAGTTAAGGGCGTCATATTTGAAACGATTCATTTTAAACGATCGCAGCCCGAAGACACGCAACTAATGATGAATGCCGCTCATTGGCTTGGCAACTTTTCCATCTCTCGGTACAGGAGACAGAAAAGCTCTGTTCGGGAACATAGTGGCTCCCTAACGCAAAAAACACAGAATCAGTCTGTTTCCCAGGCCTCCTGGGCAACATATGGAGCCCTCCAAGTTAGTGTTCAACTTCCCAACGGCTGTTGTGGAAAGTGTGGCTCTAACTGCGGCCCTCAGAGAGCTAATTAGAAACCCTTGTGCATAAACCTTGCTTGGAAGTTGCTGTGGGCTGCACCAGCCCCAACCAAGGCAGGATCTGTGCTGCCTGTGAGATAATAAACAAAATTTGCATATAATGTCAACGTTTGGCATCCTTCAGCAATGGCCTAGCCACTCTCATGGCAAGCTCATGAAACATATCGATCAAAAAAAAAAAGTTCAGGCAAAACGTCTGATTATTTTCAGCGTTTTGTAGTCAGAGAGATGTTTGGATTCATTGGAGCATTTTTCTATTAGAATCCTAGGTGCTTAAACCCTCACTAATTATCTCTCCCACCCTCCAGTGGTTTAAACTTGTGATATGTAACAGATAAAAAGCCCCACATAAGGGATCCCTACAAATACATATTTAGCTGCAGAGTAATTAAGCTGTATTAGACCTCATTCATACCTGCCAGAGTGTAATACTGCACTGTTACACAGTGACGCTTTCAATTAATGAAAACGTCTAAACCAGCACACATGTGGGATCACTACGCCGGGTCTAGCTCCACTGTATTTGTCATGCGCTGTAAGCCAACACAATTACACAGACCTAACATAGTAATTGCTATGTAGCAGCTCTTACAATGGTAGAAATGGAATTACCTCAACAGAAAGTGCTAGCAGGTCTAATGGAAAATGGAGGAAGAGAGACAGAGAGGGGGGGGGCAACCTTTTACTGAACTGTAAATCATGCCTCACTTTTAAGAGGCAGGAAAATAAATAATGTCTGAAAGTGCAATGATTTCAGTGATTTAGGGGAGCTTTTGAGAAGCGTATTACTAGAGGTGACAGCTTGTGGGAGATAGACAGGTTGTGTTAAGAGGAAAGGATAAGAGGCTATGACATTATGTCTGCAGGGTTAAGGTGTCAGAGTCAAAGCGTGAACCACTATTACTGGATCAATACTTCTCAGTTTTGCACTTATCTCTGACCCAATGGTTAGCTGCAGCAGCTTTTCTGGATATACACAGGGACTAAAATGCCACTACTGAGTGACCTGCTTTATTTTTGTAAAGCTGCAGAGGAGTATTGTAACAAAAAAAAATGTTAAACATCTGAGCTTTTTTCCCAGGGAGTGTTAAATTATCCACTGAGGAAAAATAAAACAGGTCTGAGGGCCATTATTTCTCTTGACGCTCCCCAGAACTGTAGCACATTTTATTAAAATGTTCTTTTAATTCTGGATAGGTGTCACAAAATACAGGTTTGGGTTTTATATTGCCATGCAGCGGGGTTTTCTCAAGTCCCGCTGCTGAAATGTGTCTCTCAAGGAGAGTGATGTCCACCCTTTTTACACTTTTAGGTATAAAAACAAAACCAAAAAAAAAAAAAATGCTTTTTTAAAAATGCACTCATGTCATGTCCGCTCTTGCACAGGAAAAAGAACCGCTGTCGCAGTCAAGAAACAAGAAAAAGCGTGCACTTTCAAGTCTTTCATTAAACTTCTGAAGCCTCCGAGTTAATCCGTGCTGTACATAGAACAAAAACTCAGCATTCAACAATTTAAAAAAGCTAAGAAAGAGAGTGGGGGAGAGAGACACAGGAAAAGAGAGAGGAAGAGAGAGAGAGAGAGATGAGGAGGAGGGAGGTGGGGGGAGAGAACTGGCCTGATCGCTACATATTCATATTCCTATGCAGGCGTTATCACTTAAAAGGCTTTCTAATTACAACAACAAGACAAAAACTCCTTGGATTCCTTCCAGACCCGCTAAATGATAAAATAAGCTTGCACTCTCTCTCCTTCTTAATCTCTGCAAAGCACCTTGGAGCCTCATCTCCCAAATACAGGCGAATGAATGTGAAAATGCCATTTAGAGATGCAGGTGTGACATTTGATAAGAAACTTCTGGATTAAATATGTTCTGCTAATGAGGAACCCAGCTACCCCATCAGGGCAAACTATTGGTGGGATTGTGTGCACGCTGATAACATTCCGTGCGCAAAACATCCAAATTCATTATTAATAAACAGCCGCAGTCTCTCTATCACACGGAAAGTCTGGATCCTTCAGTGGAGAGACGGGGATGTTGCGTCTCATTAGGAGAGGCTGAGGAAAAGAAGGGGGAGGTACGGGAGGTGTGTGTGGCGGGGTAGGGGTATCGACTGTTTTCATATTTAGCTGTTTGGGGCCTTTTTTGGGGGGGGGGGGGGGGGGGGGAAGCGAC
>VUQR01001258.1:71269-88609 GCA_015108515.1 Hemichromis elongatus
GCTTAAAGGGGGGGGGGGGGGGGGGGGGTGGGTGGGGGTGATCACCAGGCACAATCCTGCATCTCACATTTTGGCATATACACATGGCTTTGCATACATATGTGGCTGTTTGTCCCTGTCTCTTTTCTTCAACTCAGATGTGGATGTTTTCATGAGGATGGCAGCATTCTTGTATAGTACTCGTATTTCTGTTTGATGATACACTTTGGTCTCCCTTTTTCAAATTTTGCTCTCAATGCAATACTTTGTAAATGAGGGAACATTACTGAAAGCAGTATTACAAAATGGGGACTGTGCATATAATTATTTGTAACCCCATTGGGAATTTAAAAACAAAAAGAGAAAAGAAAAAAAAACAAGTTGTACAAGAATTAAGTTTATTGCTGACGAACAAGATGGGTTGGGAGGTCAGTTGGGGATACTGATGTAATATGATCATTCCAATGTCCTGATTATGGGAGAAAATGTTTCTTAAAACGTTGTTGCTATGCATGTATATGGATGGAATTAAATTCCAGATCTGTTGGAAATTTTTATTTTGATGTGGTGTCATAATTAAACTTAAATCCTCAGGATAAACCAGTGCTTTCTAGTGTTTCTTTCATGTGAATCTATACCAATGAAAACACAAAAAAATACCCTCAAACACAGATATATATAAAGATTTATTTTTGAAAAAGGTTTGCTGTCTCAAAAAAATAAAGTCCAAAACACAGAAGGTCAGCTGTATGCGTGTAATAAAATGAAGCGATGCAACAGCGCAAGAGGACTCCATGTACATTCCCTTGTGGCTATAATATGGCAGAATATTAAGACAGAACCGAGTGAGATTAAAAAAGTATCCGGTTGAGCGGTGACGTGTGTGTGGCCTTTGCATTGATAAGGAATAATGTATTAATTTTTTTTGGTACTGGCCAATCAGGTGAAGAGCCTGAAATAACAACTTGAAAGATAAGATGAATCTAAGACAGGAAATACTTCATCACATTGAATACCCTCCAGTTATCTTCAATTAAAAAGCTTCCAATGAAGCAGAGCTCTGCAAAAAAGTGTGTTCTGAATTGACTGCTTGATGAACCTTAGCAGACGTGTAGACAATCGCACCAGATTGAAAGAATAAATGTTTAAAAAAGAAAGAGTAACTTGATTGTCTTATTACTCCATTCATGTCTGGGGTGTAGTTACATTTTGGACACGGGTCACTCGCTCTGCTGCTTGGCTTGTCGTTGGTTGACTAGCTTCCTCAGGTGTTGGCTGACGGCAGATGGCTTCTTGTAGATCATTCGCCGGTCTGCTCCTTTTATGTGAATGTGATTGGCCGACGGATAGGATTCCTCCAGAAACCTCTTTTGAAGCTTCGCTACCATCTGGTGCATGGGGAATATGATTTACCATGTTATTAGAGCATTGTTCAGTCACTGTACCAGACCTAATGATGCAGCATCAAGTTGTGCAGTTACAGTAAACGCACTCACTCGGTTTAGGTGTTCTGGCATTTGCATGTCAAAGGCATCCCCAGTGAGCACGCTCACTGATGTCCTGCTGGAGAGGGGCTTAAACTTTGTTATGTCCCTTTAAAAGAAAAAAAAAACCAGAATAATAATTTTGTTTAATATTTTTGAAGTTCACTTTGAATTCCACATGTAAATGTGCAGAACCATCCAGAAAAATCCGGGCGAAAAAAAAAAAAAAAGCCCGTCTACCTTTCTTTGCCATACCTTACTTGAGCTGCACTTTCATTCAGAAAGTAATGCTCATCGACAGCAGCACTCTGGTGCGCGGGGTTACTTTGTAGGTATTTCTGTAGGAACAGAGGAAAACATTAAAAATCAATGCAGGCTTACAAAAACAAAGAATTTCCACAGATATCAGAAATGTACGGCGGCCCTGAGAGGTCAAATGGACTCCAACTTCAGAAAACACCAGCGAACAGAAAAACGTCGCCGAAGCACACAAAACACACACACAGGGTGGAAATAGAAGGAATTACATTCTGCAAAACAGAGCAGAAGTGTTTTTAAAAGTTTAGAGAGTTCATCGATGTTGGGAGGGAGAAAAGGGCAATGCGAGTTTTAAAATCACATTTCATAACATATTGTAGATACATGCCTGCTGTTTACTTTTAGCTTTTCACTTCTGCACTTCTGTCATGTTATCGTCTCCCCAAAAACTTCAGTTGTATTTTGTGACCTTTTACAACATTTTTCTTTTTGCTGGTGTTTTTCTTAAGGTGGACTGTGTTTGACCTCTCAGGGCCACCGTACAAATGACAAAACAAACAAAAAACACTGTCACTGATTGTCACTATTTAACAACAACTAAACCAACCATGCAGGTAGGGGCGTGCAAACATCTACTTTATCCTTGTTAACCTCATCAAAATTGCAGAGGTGAAACATTCTCTCCCGTTTGAAACTGAAGACCGGAAGCATTTTGTTACTCTAGTGAAACAGATCTGAACAGACCGCCGATTTCTTCTAAGGCACACGAGAAAAATGGGCAGCACAAGTATCTGGTCAACTCTGACTCTGGCCAACTTGTGATGGTTGTTCCAGTTTACCTGCCAAAAAGTGGTCCAAGGAAGAACAACCTGTGAAACCGGCAGCACGGTCCCAATCAACCAAGGCTCACTGATGTGTGGCTTGTGTGGTTAAACACCACTGCTTTCTGCCATTGCTGAAAGCTCCTATAGAGGGTGCATGTATGAATGGGACAGAACTTAAACGTAGAAAGGCAAGATCTAGACCTAGTTTGTTTGATGAATCACAAACCTTGTCGGCAATTGGTTGTGTGAATGCTTTAAGGACATGTTAAGGTTGTGCTCGCAGAAGGTTTACGTCGTACTGGGCAGGTTGTTTGGTTTAAAGACACATATTTAAATAAATTATTTTTACATAAACAGTTCTGTGTAAATTATTAGACACTAAAAGTAAACATCCTTTGGAAAACTAATGCCACTAACGTGCAAACTAATGTTTATAAAAACACTGCACACTTCACACAAAGTGCACTTAACAGATAAAAACTAAACCTGATTTCCTGCCTGTGTTATAATTTTTCAAAGTACTTCCAAGCAACATATCATTGGTTGCAGGACTCCGTTCTTCCTGTGTTCTTTCTGATTCAGTGTTTGGGGTCTTTGTGGTGCTACTTGATGAATATGATGGGATTGATTGGAGCCGCATGATAGACAAAATTCTAAAGAGTCTTTAAAATTACTTTTGGACAGTAAAAGTAAAAAAGTAACTGTACCCTTACCTGTTGATGGGTAAATGAACAATCCCAATAAAAGAATTAACGAGTCAATGTTTGTCTAACCACCCGAGACCCCTGGACAAACCTGCACAACGTCGTTCAGTGAGAAAAAAGACACCACTAACTTCTTTCTTCCACAGAAAATATATTAATAGAATAATTTGTAAAAGATAGGAAAAGTAGTGATAACATTTTCTATAGTAAGCTGATCTGAATGCAGTGAAGGCAAGGTCCATCGAATTCAACAGAGCAGCTCAGAGCAGGAACACACCGATAACACTTCTAAAATCTGCCTCTTGTTCTCGGGCTGAAAAAAAGTTCACCGTGCTTCAGAATTCACGTGAATTTGCAAAATTGAGCAGAACTCGCCTTTAACTTTAACCGTCACCTGCATGCAATGAAACCAGACACCCTTTGGTGCTTTCATCACTGCGGCAAACAATTCAGGTCCAGTTCAATTAAGCAGCGGTTACATGTACATGCCCTTGAGAAATGGAATGCATGCTATATTGAGTTTGGTGTGTGTGTATGCGTATGGGAGTTTCTGTGTGTACATTATAACCTTCACTAGCCTGTCTAAAAAACCTTTTTCCTGTCCTTGGAGAATTCAAGCACAATGATGTCCTTATCTCCTTGGCAACAACTGTAACACTTGAAAAGCTGAAATAGGTCCCTCATCACTGCTGCCATCAAATCGTGGGAGGCTGGCAGCAGAGAACAAGGCGTCTTAACGAACTGTTCTCATTCATCCCCTAGCATACGTCACTGTATTGTACAGACAACCGCAGGAAATGTGTGAGCAGATGTTAGAAAAATGTCACTCAAAGTTCATTAAAGGGTAAAGAAAAAGAAGCAGGAATTAACTTCTCTCTAATAGTCTCTAATGTCCCCGACGTGACTGTCACGGGCTTTGTTTTTCTGCTAATACAGGGATCGGGGTGTAGAGAGCATTTCTCCGTGCTTTTAAAGATACTGGCTTGTTGTTGTTCATCATCGAAATCCATTACAACCCACGAGCCTCTGATGTTTTTCAATAGGACGTGGAAATGACTACAGGACTTCATGACAGGCAGAAGTGTAGCAGCTGTATGTGTGATTCACAGACAAATCTGAGTATGGACAAATGCAAAATAACCCCTCCTCCCTCCCCTGTAGGAGGAAAAAACTCATCTGCAATACAAGGCAAAAAAAAAAAAAACCGCTTGCAGCTTTTATTAACAGTCTTCCTCACACACCGTATGACCTGTCAAAAGGCCAGGTTTTACAATATAGCAGGCATCACAAGATGCGGGGCATCCGCGGCATCGTGTCAGCTCCAGGAGACGGGTTCAATTTTGGTTTACTTAAAATGTCTCGTGTCATGCCAAATTCACAGCCTCTGACGTTATGAAGACAAACGCTCCTGCTATCATCACCCACTCGTATCTCTGCTGAGGAGGAGACGCGATTGTTCTCGCACTAGCGCCATCCTGTGGCTGCGCGGGAAAAGGTGAGAGGGAGAAGATTTAAAATGCCTGAAAGATATCACTTTATCACTGCAGATTTTAATTCAGTTAAAAGAACACGCAGGGGGGGGGAAACTGTATTCAGCCCTCAAGGATGGCCTGGTATGATAGCACCTCTATACCCTGACCATTAGCTACAGACTGCTACATGCCTTTAAAGTCACACCGGACTCGCTGTGTCACATTCACACAACAGCAACATTGTAATGTTGAGGACATGCTTCAGTGTATACTGTATACTGGAGCGTGTGTCAGCCTGACCTGCCGCTGAATGACCTCTTCTGAGACATTCTCGCCTTTCACAGTCGGTTCGATGGCCCCCAGTATGATCAAAATACGGCTCAGGCCCGTGGCTGCTGAAAACTGCTTGGCTTGGAATGACGGCACCACCTTACCGTACCTGGGAAACATAAAAACAAAAAAGACATGACATGACAGAAGCTACAGCTTTCTAAAGTCCTGTGGTAACAGCATGACAGTAACTGTTATAGCAGTGTCATGTTTTTGTCCACCTTATAAATCCAATTAGGAATATTTAGCTCGCGTGGTTGCTAAATGCTACATGATGTTAGCTTGTTGCAATAATGTCAGTTCGTCGCAGGTTATCACGTGACGCAACCACTTTTTGATGTTATAAAGAGAGCTAAAAAGTGATTGTAAAGGTTACAACTCAAGCGACATAATACATAATATTTGCTTTTCCTTAAGTCTTTTTCAACCATAAATCTTAAAATTTGTCTTTGAAAACATTTGCCTGGGAAATGAGAAATGTCGTGGGGTTTTTTTCTTCCCCTTTTTTTAGCAGGTGACAGAAGTAGAGCTGCAGGATTTTGTAACTCAGGAGCCCCAATCGGTTTCGGCTCACTGGTGCTCTGAATTGACTGGTTTCAGCCTGCGGAGCCCAATCAATAGTGCCACCCGCCACTGCTGCCGCTATTGCCGTGCCCCGCACCCTGCCCCTACATAGAGCACGCACACTGTAGCTCTGTAGCCCTGCACGGAGAGACACTCCTACCTGTTTCAGTCTGATCTGGATCAGATTCACAGCACTGTTATAGCCCTCTCTGTTTCAACATCCGAAACACAACTGTGACAGGTTCTATACATTTTCAGCCCCTGTGTTACACACTACTAAAGAAAGGATCGCCATCATATATTTAGTGTGTTTTCCTTTAGTTTCTGTGGCTCATTCACAAAACAGGCTTGAGGAAAGTAGACCAGTTACTGAAAGAAGGCATTCTTAGTTAGACTGGCAGAAAATGCACAAATTTCAAAGAACTACAATTTGACTTTCATCTTACATTCTAATTTAGTCAGTACATAATGTGTGGTTATATGTTTGTTTCATTATAATCACCATAAAGCATTATATTATTTGCAACTAACATTACGAAAAATTTGCTGGTCTCAGCATACCCCTACATCTGTGACTGTGCATTATACCATGATAATGGTAGAGAGTCAATGCACTTAAGTCATCACACTACTGTAAATAAAAGATGCGTGCAGCACGAGCTCTTCGGCTATTGCAATTTTGGCTCGTGAACCAGGATCAACCACAAGACATCAGGGCCCTAAAGTACATGCTACTTTACCCATATAAAATTAACATCATCTTGTATTTAGTAAGAGTTTAAACTAGCAAGAGAAACCCTAATCTCATCAGGAAAATATCTACTGAGGTCACAAATATTGAAGGAGAAGGGTCCTTTTCTTTTATGCTACAGTACGCTGAAGGCTGAGGCAAGAAAATTACTATGATCTTATCCAATGAATTTGCAGTCTTGTCTGAAACAGTTGCTTTGAAGATGAGGACCTGATCTGGGACCACTAATAGCCTGTTGCTGTGTTCAAAAAGACTTTGGAGCATCAAGGTGATGAAGTCATCATTTCAGTGTGCTTCCAAAGCAAGAAGGTCCCAGATTCTGATCCACCAGCTGGGTGGGGCCGTTCTGTATGCGTGCTCTTCTTATGTCTGAGTGGGTTCTCTCCGAGTACTCTGGCTTCTCCCACAGTCCAAAGACGTGCAGCTAGTGGCTTAACTGGTGATTCAAAATTGTCCACAGGTGCGAATGTGAGTGTGAATGGCTGTCCGTCTCTCTGTTTTAGCCCTGTGACAAACTAATGACCTGCCCAGGGTGTACATTGCTTCTCAACCTGTGACAGCTGGAAGTAAAACACCAGACCTAAAGTTCCAAAAGAGGTTTAATGTTACCACACACACACAAACACACACACTCTCTCTTACACAACCTTACAAAGCCACTAGCATGGCTTTACACTCATTTAATAAATACCTCAGATAAATCAAAAATGTCATCAGCTCTTGTTAAATAGGCTATTCCAGACTAAAACTTACCAATACATGAATTATAGCAACAATGCTTCATAGAAACTGCACTTCACCACAGGCAGGTTTCAGTTCCATTATCCTGCTCACATCATATCACCATCACAAACACGCACCTTTCATGTGTAAACGAAACCATTTGTCCTGTTGTTGATATGCAGTACCCAAAGAACTGCGGCTTGACATATCAAGCTCGGCTCCGGCAAAGCACGTCACCGCTGATTGGTCAGACAAAGCTGATGAATAACAGCAGAGAAAGCATGATCAACTGCCACCAGCAGCTGTGTAAAGATAACACATCTGCCACAGCAGAAGAAATGTGCTCTTCAGGTCAATAATGGATACAGACAGAGGGAGAAAAGAAACTACTGCTCTAATTCTTAGTCTTCAGTAGACAGAGAAAACTTTTCAAATCAGACCTCCGGAGAGTGACATTTTGACATTTTCATCTCCCTTTCCACAGTTTTCCCCTGAAGTCATTCTGGCACCACAATTTAGAACTGACTCTTCGACCCGGCTCTTAAGGGACTTCTCATTCTCTGCACATTTTCCACCTGTCACCCTTTTCTTGCCCCTTGGTTCCAAAAATAAAGGAGGGGAGGGGTGGAAAAAAAAAAAAATCTCCCTATCAGCCTTCCAATTCGAATCTGGTCAAATCATTGCTGGGTCTGGCATTGAACATTATTTCAAGGATTCTCCAGCCACCTGTCCTATTCCCTCCTCTTTTTTCCATTTTTAATTCTGCCCCCGAGTGAGGATTATGCGAAGCAAGGCATGCGTGTCAAAGGGAAATTTAGTGGGTAAAGACAGCCAAGATTGGCGGGATGAATTAAACAGATAATGGGAGGAGACGAAGTGGGGGAACCATGTAGAGCAAAACGCCTCACCGATGTTGGTCATTTCAGAGGGGCTCTTTTTTTTCCCCTCCTTCCTTCTCCCCACAGGAGCGAGGAGGCAATATCTAAATTAATAAAGTGATGAAATGAGTTTGTGCCGTGGACTTTCTGCTGTTTGACTTTCCCATCTGGATTAGTGCAGGCTGAATGGACGCTCTGTTACTTTTGTTACAACTGCGCAATTCACTGTCGGAATTTGGCCCTATAGTGATAAGGCTCCCCTCCTCCTCCTCATTACCATCTCATTTCATATGCAGGGCCTCTGTTACCTGAGAGCCTGCTCACACACAAAACACGAACTATTACACGAGCTTCTGCCAACTATTACAATGAGCACAGAACATTTAAACACGGACTATTACAGAGGGCTCAACTAACTATTACGCCGAAGGAAGATTTCTTAAGAAAAAAAAAGGTAGAGAACATTAGAAAAAGGCAGGTGTATAACCGTGGACGGGTACATGATGAGGCCTTTATCTCAGACTCTCTCAGTGTCAATTAACCAGCCCAGCCTGATTAACCTGTACCTTTCCTATAGATCCTGTATGTATCCAAAACATTTACTAAAACCTGGCAATAATATAGAAAATCTAACATTTACATTTGATGAAATAACAGCCAGTACAGGAAGTGCTACTCCTCTGTTTGTTGAGTCCAGTTTTTCAAGGACAGAAAAAAAAATGTAAGACCTCAGCACAGTGACATTTGGCCACTTCTTACACTGTATTTGCGACACATTAAAAAACAAGTGAGGTAACCTTTACATTTTAACCCGACCTTTATGAAACAGACGTGCTCCTTGAGTTGTGCAGCACTACTCACATTTAAGCTGTTTTGAACATACTTCAATATATAGAAATGAATCACACCTGGACATTTCCACCCTTAACATTCAACAATCAGATGGATTCTAATAATTTTTCACTAGAAAATTCTACACACAATGCCCCATAATGATAAAAGAAAGAAAAAATTCTTGGAAATGTATTAACAATACAAATACAATATAAATACGAAATACACATAAATATTCACGCACCATGCCATGACAATATTGAACACTTTGACCTGAATGACAAGCGTCATGTCTGCTGGAAACCAGGCAGTGCCTATCATCAGGCCAATAGCATCCTTACAGTAAAGCCTGGTGGTGGCAGCATCATGGAGCTAGTCAGGGACATCAGTGTACAAAGACATCCTTGATGATAACCTGCTCCAGAGCGTTCTGGGTCTCAGCCTGGGGCAAAAGTTCATCTTTCAACAGGACAACAACCCTAAACACGCAGCCAAGATAACAAAGCAGTGACCTCAGCACCACTCTGTGACGGTCCTTCAGTGGCCCAGACTTGAACCCGATTAAAGATCTCTGGAGAGATCTCAAAATGATTGTGCACTGCCACTCCCCCATCCAAGCTGATGGAGCTTGAGAGTGTCTACAAAGAAGAATGGGAGAAACTACCAAAAAATGGATGAGCAGAGCTCGTAGCATCATATTTAGAAAGACTTGAGGCTGTAATTGCAGCCAAAGGTGCTGCAATAAAGTAATGAACAAAGGTTATAGATACTTATGTACACTGTTTTATATTTTGAAAACATTTGCATTGAATTTCAACCAAATCTTTTCAGTTTGTCATTATGAGGTCTTATGTGCAGACCTGTGAAGTAAAAAGTAAATTGAATCCATGTAGGAATAAGGCTGTAACATGATGAAATGTTAAACACGTGAAGTGCTGTGAATACTTTCTGGGCGTACTGCACGTTAAAAGAGACAGTAAACTAGCTTTAGGAAGCTAAGAAATACAACATAAGGATCCACTGACGTTCTCTGACATAGTAAAAGCATTCCAGCTAGATTTTATGTTGCTAACCAATTTCATATTGAAGTCCCTCAACTCCACATAAATGTCTGTTTTTTCAGAGACATTAGAGCGGGAGAGATCGCACTCAGAGAAAAACCTAATGTATAGGAGAGCTCTTTGTTCCCAAATAGCCAATTTACAACTGAACAGGGTAAATCTGCGCATGCATGCAAACAGCAGAGACTTACAACACTTTCAGCTATGTGCTGGCAGATAGATTTACTCATTATTGTTTTAAAGGCCTAGGTCAGAGCACTTACTGTTATTCTTGTCTTACTGCATCCATAATGGAAAACTGAGTACAAGATGCTGATTCTGTCCATTCTGTGCTTAGAGACAAACTTTCTGAGTTTCGGTATATTTTGATTTTTTCCCCCTAAATCAGATTTGACTAGTCATTTAAATACTGGATTCAATAACTATACAAATAAGTGCCCAGGGGCATTATCAAGACGGTTGCCAGGTGCTATGACGTTCTACTTTTCTGTACATACTGCTGAAAACTCTCACTTGATTCCCAACCAACTATTTGTACGAGACACAGTTTGGTACCTCGCAACCAAAACATTTTTTCTAAGTGTTAAGAATCATTCCAAACATTAAATATGAGCATAATAACTGTATATAACTGAATAATTGTCTAAATCAAAAGGGAAATTCAAACATCAACATGTAATACTGAGCATAAACACAAGGTGTCAATGTTGCACTACAGTCAGTTTCAGTCCAGCGTTCCCTGCCTACTCCCCGCTCTCCTCCCTGCATCAGTACTACTATAGGTTACACTGGGATAAATACACAGAGGCCAGGACAGCCCTGTTTCATTAGTGCAGCATAACAGCAATAGTTACGCTTACAGTGGTTCTAATTACAATTAATTGGCATTCCTGACTCATCGGGGATTCGATGGACAGCTGAGTCAGAGTGGGAGCCATTTCAGAACCACAATGTGATTCATAATGAATGACACACGTATGGAGCTTAGGGTGAAAACATATGCTGTATATGTATAGAAACTGTTGTGTAACTTGACTAGTCTTATTATCATGTCACAAAACACACCACAAGACACATTTCCTCATATTAAATATAGTCGCTACTCCGTTCCCTTGCTCCCACCATACAGCAGCCCGGGGCTGGGTGGTTGCTGCCAATCTCAGCCGAGGATCCCCGAGGAGGTTTTAGAGCAGGGCTTTGCTCCAGTGAGTTATTGAACGCAAACTGACGCTGAAAGCGAATGGGCTCTGAGGGGGCAAGTGGATATGTCGTCACGAAGGAAAAAGGAGACATGGAGCAAGAGAGCTCAGAGATTACTTAATGCCACTTAAATTATTAAATTAACTGGTGTAGCAATCTGAGTATAATTGAAAGGTTTAGATATCACAATAAGGGAAGGAACCATACAGAAGTAGTGGGGAGGAGAGGAAATTCTGTTAAGCCTGTAAATTTATCCACTAACTAAGTGCAGAGCGGGCGGATGGAAACACTTCGACTGAACTTGTCTGGCTTATAAATCAAACCAGCAGCAGTTGTGAGCGGCCGAAGGGTCGTCAGTGAAAGCGACAGTCTTACGCTGCCCGTCATACAGAGCAGGCTCCAGGTGAGACACGAAACGTGTCTAACTGCTACACAACGCGGCAAGCTGTGTGGGCAGCAGAGTGTGTGTGATGTGCAAATATAGAGTACGTGCATGCATAAATGTTTGTGTTATCGTGACTCGGAGTCTGTGTCCGTGCTTTGTGGAGAATATTAATGACCAGCGGGATGATGAATGGTGCAGAAAGTGTCATTTTCACTTTGGGACTCCTAACTCACTCAGGGTTAGATCCAGGCCTGATCCCACAGCTGTCAGGCCCACACTGAGACACTCTACAGAACAAACTCCTTCATCTTCCTCTTTAGATGCATCATGTATTCTAATTTACAGCAACAGAATGCACTGAAAATATGCTGGATTTATACAGCACGCGCACATTAACTTGTTGGAACGGTCTCAGATGGAATTCTCCAATTATATACACGATAATAGATTAAAACAGCAACTAAAGGATACAAAGTGATTAGAAACACTTACGAGACCTGAGATTGAGAGGAAATAGATTTTCAAGTGGTGCTCCTCTGAGGACTGAGTTACACTAAACACACTAATGGTACAGCATTCATTAAAAGGACCATCCCATTAGACAAGACCATTCCCCACTGTGAGCAAATATATTCCCAATGGCATAAATTAGTTTTATACCACACGTGTGCACGTCTGGCTGCAGAAAGACAGGAGATGCACACTCGGTTTTTGCTTTTAAATGCAGCATTATTAGTGTAATTGTTTTGGTGGTGCTTAACAGCAACTCTGCTGTTATCTGTCTCATTCCAGCTGCGATCTCTGACCATTAAATGGCCATCTACAGAGTCAGGGCAGTTTGACTGTCAACGTAGTTTTCCTTCTATAATTACAGAGCGAGACAGAAATAAGAAAAAACAGACAACATGGACAACGAGAGGACTGTAAATAGTGTTTGTAAGACAGTGTTTGTAAATTTGGTCTTTCTCAAAGAAATGAATGCCAAGCAAAAACTGTATGAGGTGTTAAAAAGAGAAGAATCACCATTTAGATGCTTTACAGAGATGAAATAAGAGCAACCCACACTTTGGATAAAAAGCTTACTGGGGGTAAACAGGTAAAATACGTCTCCTCTATTCAAACCAGTTTCCTAGTAGAGTGTTTGGATTAGCTGAAAAACCAAAGCAAAAGGAATAACATGATTAATGGAATAACCTCAGATTGCTCAGAGGATTCATGGGTGCGTGAACTACTAACCACCAGGCTAAAAATGAATGCCAATCAAGTTCAAACTGAACAAAGTCATAGACTGGGACAAGTGAAGAGATTTAGATACGAGCTTGAAGCATCAATCCTCATCCTCTGGGATCACTTCTAAAAAAAACACCAATGTGTACATAAATGAGGACTTTTATGAAGAAAGAAAAGCTTTGAACTTTTACCTGCCTCGTTGTTTGTTGTTGGATGTGTCTTGTGGTATGTGTTAGCACACGAAGGACAAATTCCTATTACCGTGTTTTTGAAATAGCTACAATAAGTTTGAACTTGAACTCGCAGCTGGAGCAAAGGGCAGTTATGCTGTAAGCAGCTACGATTGGCTCTTTGTAAGAGAAACCTTGGTGGTTCATCTTAATATTATTAAAATCAGCCATCAGATGTCTTTAAAACCAGCTAAGAAAGGTTTAAAATTGCTCATTTGAATATTTTTAGCCTTCAAAATAAAGTGCAAGAATTAAGTGCTGTGCTATTTGAAAATGCTTTACATATTATTTACCTATAAATACACCAATAGTTGATATTGAGGTATGATTACAGTATATACATATAAGATAGGAATAAGTATAGACAAGGTTTAGCATTTTATGTTCAAGTTCATATAAATTAGTAACCAAAATAAGAAGGGATCTAAGTGTATCAGGGCTGGAAGTATTGTGGTTTGCAAGTGCATTTAGCTTATTAGAAATCTATTTCAGTGAGCTACAACTCTAGACCTCCAAGTTGTAATATACAACTGTAAAAAGCTGGCAACTAAATTGTAAATAAAAATCTCATAAAGTGGCATTTTATTCATGACAGAACACAGAAAAATGAGAAAATGTACTAGTTTAAGGAAAAAAAAATATTGGCTGATTTGGATCTAGACGGCAGTAACGCATCTGAAAAAAATAAGAAGGAAGCAACTTCAGGCTGGAAAAGTAAGTCGTACTAAAAGGAAACATCTTGCAACTAATTATGTTAATTGGCAAAATGTCAGTCACACGATCGGGTACAAAAAGAACATCTTAGAGAGGTAGAGTTTCTTAGAATCTGCAAAAAAGCATATCTCAATTTCAGAATAAATTTCTTTGAATATCGCTTCATTGACGGCGTATAATATCATCAAAAGATTCAGAAAATCTGGAGAAATCTCTGTGAGCAAGGGACAAGGCTGAAAAATTAATACTGGGTGCCCCATGATCTTAAGGCCCTGAGACAGCACTGTATAAAAAAAAAATGGGCATGATTATGTCATGGAGATCACTACATAGGATCACATCACTGTCAGTAAACATTCAGTATTCAGACCAATCAGTCATGTAATGCTGTTGTTATGGATTAAATATAAAATAAAAGATTATCAGATTTTTTCAGTCTATTTTTGCTGTCTATGAAAAACAGGCTTTATATTTAAAGTCTAGATAATACTCTGTTCAAGCAAGACCAAAGCCACGCCTCAGAAATGCATTTCACACTCCAATCCGTTAACATGGTCCATCAAACAGATACTGATGACTTATGTTTACACTGGTGAAACAAAAGCGGACAGTGCCGAGTGACCCCGACCCGTGGCTGGCTTCTGTGCTGAATGCAATTCGTCCAGACGTACGCCGAAGCTTCACCTCATCTCAACGATAGACCCTCTGCTTGATTTATCATCAGGCGGTATTATCTACGCTCGCAAGGAAATGAGACACATGCTACGATGTCTGCAGCCCAAAATCCCAAGTAAAAAAACTGACCCTTTATAACAAGTGTGTAAAAGAAAACGCCTACACGTGCGAACAAACACACACACAGCATTCTCAGGAGATGGTGCTGATTCATTTTGTAAGGATGTAACAGAACTAATTTTGGGAGAGAGCCTCTGTTAATGAGCTGGTCTTTGATGTGTAAATCCTCCAGTCCCAGTGCAAAGCTGATACGGTCTCCCCACAATCCTGCTCAGGTGCAGTCTTACTCCCTCCTGCGTTACTTATCTTGTCAACCAAATAATGTAAGACCTCATACAACTAATTAATCTTCATCAAAGACAGAGAAAACATGTAAGTTTGTGAAACAACAAATGATGAAGTAACGCAAGAATGTCAGTGGTGTGGTGAAACTGTCATGAGTGAACATGTTTTGTGTCTTCGTACAGTTTCCCTCTTCCCTACTTCGTCATCCATGGAAAACAAAGCACAGATGATGAAACTGTTTTTTTTAAACTGACTAAACGTAAGTCTTTGGAGAAGCAATATATAAATGAAATCAGCCATAGAGTAATTGGATCGTTGCTACAGTGTCATGTACCCAGTGAAATGAATGCCTATTAATCAGAGGATAATTGAACACATAGCCCTGATAAATGGTGCTGCTCCACTTTGAGTCCCGTACAAATTAGGCCATTTTCAGGGATCCATTTCTCATCTGCCTTCACTCATCCTAATACAGGCTGTGGCCTAATACTGGCAGAACAACTAAATAACCCTTCACCATTCTGTTATTTACATTCTTCTGCTGTATGCAGTCCTTTACATCTGTATCTGTTTTGATTGGTTTGCCTCTCCTTGCATCCTTTATTAATTATATCTGTAATATAACAGCAGAGGTTCTGCACAAGACATGTGATAAACATGTTCAAATGAACAATGCCAATTTAAAATCTTTGATTGCAACTTTTCCAAGGCTCAGTATTAGTTACTTATTATAGTTAGTTACTTATAGTTACTTATTTTTGTACGATACAAATTGATTTTATTGAGGTATAAATCTAGAATTACTTTTGGATAACTGTGAAAAATTACAAGCGAGTTTGATTTTTAATAAGGCCAGAATTTAATTAAGATTCAACTAATCAACTGTTGTAAAAAAAAAAAAAAATGTTATTTTTATTAAGCTAATTTCTATTCAGTTATGTTAATGAAAGCATGTCTAAAGTATAAAATGATGGTGGAAATAATTTATACCAAAGCAAATCTACCACAGTACTCATATAAAATCATGGATTTCTTTAATCAAGCTTCAGTAAACACCAATCATCCAGGTGAAGTGAATAACGCTGATCAACTCATACAGCTCAACGCTGTGCTGGGAAACTTTGAATCCTGGCATTCACCTGAATAACACAGGGATCATAATCTAGATCCACTGCTAAATACAATCCAAAAAGCAGGAGTATTTATCAAGGGCCAACCAAAAATGTACCGTTCGAAAAGTCAGACAATTGGCAGATTAAGAAAAAAGAAATAATCATAATTTTTATGAGAAGTCTTTAGGAAGATTTCTCCAGGCGTCTTGAAGAATATTCAGTGCTCTTATTTGGATGGTGGACGCCTTCTCAGTGAGGATGATCCCACACTGCTCCAACAACATTAAGGTCAGGTCTCTGGGGAGACCAATCCAGGACTGATAGTGTTTGGTAGCAACTGTGCGGTTTCTCTTTCCAGATGTGCTTTTATTGCATTGACATAAAGTTTGGGGTCATTGTAATACTGAAAAATGAAGCCAATCAGATTCTTTTCAGATGGTTGATCAAAATCTGAATGTACTTTTTTACACTCATAATTTCATTTTGGCAAGATCCCCAACACCCCTGGATGCAAAGCAGCCCCAAACCATCACAGAGCCTCTGCCATGTTTTACAGATGGCTATAGACACTCACCGTTGTACTCTCTCCTGACCTCCCATGACAATTTGGCATTCACTGCTCCATCAGACCTGTTCTTACTGACCTTCAGTCCAGTTCTTGTGTAATTAGACATTTTCTCCTTGTTTCACTTCCTTAAGAAAGCCTTCCTGACAGCTTCAGTGAACAACAGAACAACTGAAAATCTAGATAAATATCTCAGGTCCTGTATCTGGTCTTCGCTGGATTTTTTTCTATTTCTTAAGTACGTGACTTTTAGGTTCTGCCGATAGGTTTTTCAGGCCTGACATTTCTTTTGTCCTCCACAAGTCCAGTTTCCTCATTATTTTAAGGACACACTGCACAACAATGCCAAGATAAGCTGAGTTTTCAGCTTAAAGCTCTTTAGGAATCACTGGTTGCAAACAGACAATTTAAATTTTGTTCAAAAATGTTTAAAATGCAAAAAATGATGTGTTTTGCAACAGGCTGCTAGTAACAAAGCAGCCTTTTGGGTCCTTTTTTAAGTTGTCTGTTGTGTGGACACACCACACTGGTTCAGTCCTTGAGTTAGGAGCATTCTCTTATACTTGAATGACTCATAGGTCCATCTGAAGTTGCTGAACAAATAAAATTATATTTCCTGAAATGGTCAAATTTTAGGGTTGGACTACAAGTGATTGAAAAACCAGCCAACGTCGTGTCACGTCATGTATATATGTCAGTAATGTCTATCAGGTTTTGAGCATGGCACTCTGTTTTGGACGTGGTGACAAAAATACACGAAAATTGCACTCCACAGATTTGTTTATCATGTAGCCATCCCAGCTTAATCTGGCTTGCTAAATCTGATGAATTCTAATCTCTTTAACAGAGAAACACCTTTTAATGACCACACTCCATGCTCCATACTTGAAAACAAACATACTGTTAGTACTGCATACCTGGTACCAACAGTCCTGCTCTGAACTCTTGCTCGTCATTAATAACAACCAACCCCCCCCCCCCCCCCCCCCCCCCCCCCCCAAACCCACCCACCCCCACCCACC
>VUQR01001260.1:3017-18628 GCA_015108515.1 Hemichromis elongatus
AAAAAAAAAAAAAAAAAAAAATAATTTAAATGAATAAAAAAAAAAAAAAAAAAAAAAAAAAGGGCAAACAGCAGGATTCAGACTGTAGTCTTTAAGGTCAACGTTGCTTTTTCAAACAGGAACCACTGCAATTAGTCCATTGACACAAACTGTTTTGTTACAGTTTCGTTTTGTTTTCCTAAACCTCTTTTAGACTTTGTTGTATAGGGTTTTCATGTTCATTTCGTGTGCATGGAAAAACTAGGAAGCTTGTGTCTGTGAACATGAATTAGTGGATGGTAAGTAGGTCAAATTCATTTATTAATGTTAGAGGCATTTGGAGAAGCTTTTAGCCAGTCTTTGCCAGATTATAGATTCATATATAGACAGAATATCAAATGATTCCACTTAGAAACGCTGGAGTTAATAGCCTCTTTACCCTCATCCAGAGACCACTTGTAGCTATCAAGAACCGATAGGTACAAGAAGTTTTTTTCACAATTTTTTAAAATGTCAGTACATTAAGCAACATTACATCCAGACGTGCAGAAAGTTAGCTCAATCAAGCTGAAAATCCCACTTTCACATTAATAATCACTTTGATCAGAACATAACATCGTTACTGGAATCAGTTTATTATGCTTAGTATGTTCAGTATGATTTTTTTTCACGTATTGCTTACTTGTTTGGGAATGAGAATTTAATCAGCTCATAACATTTGTACTGAATGATAATTAGGGGCAATAAAGTCCTCAAGATAATCAATATGTAACTGAAATGCTAGCAAACCTTTTCTGTGTATCTCTATTCAGTATTCTCCACCCTCAGGCTAAGAGTGGTTCTGTTTAATAAAACAGCAGAATCAGAAACCAGTATGGTATGTTTGGCCCTGATTTTTAACATCAATAAAAAAAATACAAAAATACACTGCAGTCCGAGTATGCTGCAGTGGTGTCTTTTTAGATAAACACTCCATTGACTGATTGTTGTGTGCAAAATATGGGCATGTCTCTTTTTTTCATTCCAATTATAGATAAGATAACATTAACACTAAATTGTAATGCAGCTACACGTGCAGGTCATCAAATAATTTGGCTAATTATAAGAAATCAATAAAGAAATACATTTTCTATGGGGCAAATCTACTCAGTTCTAACTTTATGTTTTCATTTGTAAATATTAGATATGTGTGAAATCAGGTCATGTTATTGTATTTTCTCTATTGGAAATAGTTAGATTAGCGTTTATCAGTCACAGAGATAAGACATAAAAGCCAGTTTGAGCGCTTTATTTATGACAGTGTCTCTGGGTTTTTTTCTCCCATTTTTTCATTTATTTGAATCTTTTAGAGGCTCACAAAGGTCAACTTTGGTAAAATGGGCATCATTATCAGTGATTCAGAATAAAAAGCCTGAAAACAAAATGCATTTTATGTAAGGCTGACCTATTTTGCATTTGGTATCCTACCTATGATTTCCTAAGCCTGAAATGAAAAACCAATGTACTTCATAAGTCACATACTCATTAAATTCAAACTCTCTATCACACAATGTGAAGTACACACAGTAACAACATCTCATTGTAAGTATTAATATGCTCGGTGTTATTTCAGATTTACTTTATTTTGTGCTTTGACAATCATTTCTTGATTTATAGGAATCCAATAATTAGTTTGTAGGGTAGACTCTGGACAGATCCCCAGTCCACGCACACTACATGTAGTTATTATTATTATTATTATTATTAATCATTATGAATTTATTGCTGTTTAGAGATTTCACTGTGACTGTGGTAGTATAAGCTAATCAAACAGTTGCTGGAGACAGTCTGCTGCTCCCTACAATTTTGACTCTTAAGTGTTGTCACTCAGACTTGAACTTCTACACTGAACCCTGACCTTACAAGAGAGGTAAAATAGACAGTAGCTGGAATAATACAGACAATAAAGACAATAATATAAGCAGTGTGTGTGCTTAGCCTTTTTGTAGAAATATATAATGTACAAGTAATATATTTCTCAGCATGTAAAAAGACAACTACTTTGTTAAACAAATTGTGATGTATTGTAACTGTGTTTGGCTTACTGACAATAATGAGATTTGTCTTAGTATTTCCTACATTCAAGCCCAGAATGATAATTTCAGTTTCACTTGTGATGCCAAAATAATGCAGATAATGGAAAAGTATAAATAAAACATAAAGCATCACTCTCCCAATAGGGATGCTAAAGGGATTCAGGTAAAGGTATTCAAGAGCCATAAATTATGCCTAATGCAAACTTGCCTTACTTAGTGGTCACTATTATATATACTACCCTACTATTTTAATCATCTGTCTCAATGTTGTATTTGACAGCCTTCTGGATAGGTATAGTTCCCAGACCCAGTCTCTATGTAAGCTCTACTAGTAAAGAGTGGAGGAGGGCTTTGAGTAATATTTGTTCAACACTTTTTCAAGGGAGCTATTCGAGGAGAGAATTTGGATGGGAAGAGTAGTAGTCACAGTACTAACTAGAATGACATCAACATCTCACATGGAACAAACAATGCCGATTTATTGTTGAAGATGAAACGAGTCATGCGTAAATTTCCACAAGTATAGTCTGCAGGAAGTAGTTGAGTCAGTTTATAGCTTTGCAGCAAAGCTGTCACTGTTGACTCTAGAGAGGTATAAATTAAAGCAGGAGACCTATCATTAGCAATGGGCCTCCAGAATAAAATGAACTTTTCTGCCATGACCTTCAAAGTTGATATAGACGACAGGTTGGGAACAAAATCTATTAATATTTGTTGAGGATTATTTATACAGCTATAACTTTATTTTTTTCCTTGTACTTCTCATATTTAATATTACTTTATATTTTCCACTGACACTATCGCAGTAAAATATTGCCCAAGCACAAAATAAAGAAAATCTGCAATAGCACAGAATGTACTTTAGTGCCAGTTTAGTTACAATAACACAGTACCTGCTTCACATTGTGTAATAAAAAGAGTTTCAGTTTAATGATTGTGACTAAGTCTGTCTGGGTTTTTAGACTGTGTTTTAGTCATCCTACTCCTGATGGTGTTGCAATGAAATGTTACCCATTGGTTTATTGACTTTTAAAGACTGTAAGGTCAAAAGTTATGCCAAAACAAAAAGATAAATTAGAAAAAGGTTATCTAGACAAAAATGCCATGTTGATGAAGCAGATGAGCTACAGCAGCAGAAGTCTACAAAGGGCGCCGCGCCTGTCAACTAAGGAGTGTTAGGGTTAGGGTGAGTGTTATTGCTGTCCATCCTTTCATGATCATATTGCACCCACCTGCTCATGGCTGCTTCCAGCAGGATAACATGCCATGCCACAAAGCTCACAATATCTCAGGATGGTTTCTTAAACATGACATATCCAATATAGCACCACTGGGTTGTGGTGGAACATGAAATTCACATTATACACATGAAGCTGACAAATCAGCAACCAAAATCTTCGAGGAATGGTTTGAGGACCTTGTTGAAGCTATGCCACAAAGACTCAAGACAGCTCATGCTGATGTAACCCTTTGACTTACACATGTAGCTCAACTGCATTCATCATACATAGTCGCTTTGACTGTTTGCACACTGTATAACATTACAAAACAGAATTAATATTTGTTTTTTGTTTTTACAGATGAGTAATATGACAGGCTCTGCTTCTGTCAGGCCAGTCACGAAATCATTTTGTTTGTATTCACTTGACATTTCTACAATTGCATTTCTATTATTAGGCCAGTGGATGAAATATGATCCATTGGTTTTTCAAGTGTTTTGGCATTTCAGGGTGTAGTTCGTTATCTTTTTATTGGCTATGCTGGGGCATAATAATGTTTGATGGTTATTGTTCATTCAATTTACAACTTTAGATGCATCAGAAGGAGTCCACTTTTAAAACCCAAAGGCTCAGATAAGAAATGGTCGTATTAGCCAAAATCATGGCACCCAGATAATATCCTGGATTTTGATTGATTATCTGTATCCAGGTTCGTTTAGGTTTATACATTAAACCCATTGTTTCAATGTTAAGACTGAAATGTCTATAAAACTTTACAGCGTCTAAATAAAGGAAGAGATCTAGATCTTTTCTTTCCACAATAAATAAGAAGTAAATATTGAATTACAGCCAGATAGACCAAGTAGATATCCTCCTTCACACAGGAGCACGATATTTTTAGATTCTGTCTTCTCTGTCTCACATATTGAGACAATGTCCTGCATTTTGGCTGGTTTAGATTTACAAAAGTTAAACCTAAAATTCCAAAAGAAACATGTGGCTCAAAGTAAAATGCAGTAAAGTTAGAGGTATACTTTTTAAATCCTAAAACAAAACACTAGCCGAAATATTGTACAGTTACAGTTATTAAGCTATAAAAAAACAAAACAAATAAGTGTGCAAAGACTACCATGTGGCCATTAAAGATCAATTTTAGGCTTCTTTTATGCTTAGAAGAAGTTGTGAAAATTGCATTGCACTGATGTCACAGCTTAAACCTGCAGGAGTTGTGTTTTCACCCTATTTAGATATCTACCTACCTAATTAGTAATAAATCCCACATTGCTCCAAATATGTATAGTTTTGACTTTTAGATTGCTGGAATCCAGTCACACCACAGCCAGCTGCGCACCTTACCTGAGTATGTATACTGGAAACAAAGGAAAACAGCCTGTGGTGTTCTAGCCTTTCTGTTTAAGTCTTTTTTTTTTAAGCAGCAAAAGACTATTTCCTTCTCATGGTCACCAAGTGCTAGCTTATAAGAGGCTGTGTGATTGCTGGGGTTTTCATCCAGCCATTCATTCTCTTCCACTTATACTTATCAGGGTTGCACGGGGGCTGGAGCCTACAGTATCCTAACTATTACAGTTTGGGTATACCCTGGACAGGTAGCCAATCTGTTGCAGGGCTAGCACAGAGACAGACAACCATTCGCACTCACATTCACACTTATGGGCAATTTAGAATCACCAATTAACCTAACCCCACTACCTGCATATCTTTGGACTGTGGGAGGAAGCCAGAGTACCCAGAGAGAACCCATGAAACCACAGGGAGAACATGCAAACGCCACACAGAAAGGCACCAGACAGACAGCGGAGGTGAACTCAGGACTTTCTTGCTGTGAGGCAACAGTGCTACTATAAGCACCATGCCACCATGCTGCCTGAGTGCTGGGGTTTCTCTCTAAAATTGTTGGGTCTTTAGAGTATAAAATGCCAACTGAAGTAACTGTTATTGTAAAATTAGTCAAATTGAATATTTCAGTTATGGTTATCAGAAGATTAACATCAGACCAGACAGTCTATTATAGTCATTTATGCCAGAAAGTACTCGGTAGTAGATTAATTTTAGTTGTTATTTACTATTATTCAATATGACTGCAATGTTATTTCTTGATTGGACTCCACTGGTAGAAAACTATATGTTCACGCGCCCTGTATGTCAGAAGCAAATGAAGCCATGAAGTCAAAGTCCACTTTGCCATTATAGATTACTAATTATGAATAGATTATAGACTGTATTACAATATAACAAATGAAAAGTATGAATATTTCTGAGCTAATATTTTAAACCGATAAACATAAACCGATAAACACGTTGATATTTAATTTTTACTGAGGAAACTGAAACAAATAAAAACATTATCAAGCGTTCAGTTTAGTATGTTATCAGTTTACTATTAACTAATTAATAAAAGAGAGCAAGTGATTATTGAAGTATGGGTGCAGTTTGTAATAGTTTTAAACAACAACATAATGTCTGATAATTTGAAAAGTACTTTTCAAATTATCAGACATTATGTTGTTGTCTTATTTTGGGTGTCTTATCTTCAGTCACACCCACACTGATATATTACAGTCATAAATAGTGAGAATACTATAATACTATCTAGATGTTGTTGTGATAAAGGATAAATGAGTCAGAGTTATTTTGATATAATAAATTGTCTTCAGCTGCAGCAATGCATTAAAAGGGCAAAGGTTTGTTATCCAACAATAAAAAAAAATGCAGTAACCGTGGCAAGTTTGGATTTCTCACCATCTCCTTTGAAAATACAATTTTCTCAATCAGCATATCCTTGGACGACATGATTTCAAAATGTTTTACAGCCCTAAAAACACAAATCATAATTACAAAAAGTGAGGAGTAATTTAGACAAAGAAATATTTGTACCACATTGAAAAATGGTAAAGTCTGTGGCAGGAAGAGCAACAACTGGACCGCCTATTAGAGCACAGAACAGAACGGGCATCAATTACAGTCAAGTCCCTGAGTCCGACAGAGAAGCAGGTATATCGTCTCCTCAATGTCGTACATTGTTGTGCTGTGTAATTGTGTCTTATACAAAAGACGTCACAGGACTTTCAGCTGCATTGCTGTAATGACCTTGAATTAATGCCTATTAAGTGGCACTCAGTTATAATGAAAAACTACTAAAACCGTGTAGAACAGCGTCGAGTCGTGTTGAACCAAAAAGAGGCAGCAGACTCCTGTTCTTCTTCTGCATTGATGAGAGCCTCTGTGATGTTTTTTTGTGTGTTTATTTGTTTGTTTACTTTAATCTAGAGGTGATTAAAGTCTTAATGTCCACAAGTACATCTTACCAGCCTGAAGAAGTTTGACGGACAGTTTAATTGGCCCACTTGAGTGTGAAATGTCTTTGGTGAAAAGTCACACTACTTCAAGAGATTCTATTCACTCTCAGGCTGATGATTTACTCTCTCCACCCTAAACTGCTGCCATTAGTCTGAATAATTGCCCTTTCCCATGACTTGGAGGCTATTATTCACTTTTTGCAAACAGAAAAACTGCTTGTTTTAACAAGCTTGGACAAATACTGATGCGAAAAAAGTTTTTCACCACTGATAACTGGGCGTCTGAGTCTGGTCTGGTTGTCTGGTTTATTTTATTTGAGATTAACAGAGGTCACTTAGTGCAGTAAAATCCCAGATTAAGTTAAATTCACCAACTCTAACCTATTGCTCAACACTTTGTCACATCAAATCAGTCCATAATAATGATGAGGTTTTAAATATTTCAGCCCTTTTAAATTATTAACCTTTATTGACTTATCCCAATATTTTTACATCACGCTGTACTGCCCACACATTTCCGCCAGACAGCCTTGCGTGGCAGTCCGTTGGACCGATTTCAAAAGGGAATCCTTTCCTGTCTGAAGTGAAGATTATTGATTAACAGTGCAGTCCTAGCCTGCTACTACCACCCTTCTACTCTGGCTTTATGATAAAGGCAACAGCTGACTAAAAAATCCTTTAAACGATGACAGAAATAATTTTATGTTTTTATTAATTTAATTCCATTAGATTTAATTTATATTGTGCCAAACCACAACAACCCCAAGACGTCTCAAGTTATCATTACCCCTGCTCATCATACAGTGTCTGAATGGGCTTGAGTCAGTGCCATCATAAACTGCGTGAGTGGCACATAGTACAGGTTTCCTGTATGTCACAACTGTTGACACATTCAGACAGATAACATCCTAACGTCCTTCCTAACACCCTTTAGCCCTTTTCACACACACATATATATATACACACACAGAGAGAAAAAGAGAAACACACACACTAATATCTGGCTTTTTCTTTAATGACTCTCCAGTCTTCACAAACATTTCTCAGCTCCAATTCCAATCAGCAGTGATGGAAAAATTAATGTCTAGTTGGACAGACTAATCTTCGCCTGCCTTTTGACACGATGCCATGAGGCGTGATGAAGCCGTCACCTCCATCAGCAACACTTGCGATCCTTTGTCATTTCAGCCAAAAATCCTGCCTGTCTCCATTCAAGCAGCACTCAGACATTGTTCAGTCGAGTTTGAAATATATAAAAACTAGACCACCGTGACACTGGCCTCCAGGCTGCTCTTTATTCTTTCCTAACTATATTTTCCAGCATGTTAGTGACACCAAACGTGGCACACCTGAGAAAAAAAATAAAAAACATAAAAAGCAAACATATTTACTGGCAATGGGAAATGACAGCATCAAATATGCACATTAATTACACATTTCTCTGTGCCTTTCTGATATTTTTTTTTTTTATCTTAAAGAGGTTCCATACGTACAATGCCAGCACAGGTACAGGTCAATGGAGCAGGGTTTTTTCTATTGTTATTGAAGCAAAGATTTGAAAAATTTAGAAATCCAAAATATTTTATAATTAATAAATTAAATTTAAAATCATATATTGCACATTTTGTAATTTATTACATTTATTAGATTAATTTATTTAATAAATGTTATTGTTAGAATAATTTGGTCAGTTAAGGGTTACAGCCTGCCTCAAGTGTACCTTATATGCAGAAGATCCCTGTTTTGAGGATACACAAACCCAGCCTGGTTTAAAAGCTAGTGTTCTCCTAGCCCTGAATAAATGGCATGGATGTATCAGGAAAAGCATCCAGGATAAAACCTGTGCCAAATCAAAACAAGCAGTTCCATCCCCTGTGGGAACCCCTAGGGAATTTGGGAACGGCTTAAAGTACCTTCACAGTACATGCACAGTCAAAACTACTTCTTATAACATCTTTTGTCAAACACCAGCACTTGAATGTAAAGAGGGAAAAGACTATTGTCATAAGATGAAGAGCTGGTCAACCGTGGTTTGAAGTGGGTAAATCATTTTTACCCACGAAAGCACCATAAATTAGCATGAATGAGTGTTCATTCTCCTCTGCCGTTAAAAGTGTTTGACTGCGCAGCAGTAAGATAAACTCACTTCAATAAAGTGCAAAGACAGCAGTTTGACTGGAGGCAATCACCAAACCGTGAAAACAGAAGTGGATAAAACACCAGTCTGAGTGTTCCTATAAATCAAATAAGGTGAGATGTCATAAACAATAGTTAGAGCGGCCTGTTGTAAAAGTCAATTCAGTGATAAAGAAAAGACCACTGAACAACTTCACAGGAGTAAAGTCAAAATGGTAACTCTACCCCTCCGGTAAGGAAGAAATAAAGTACACCGCTCAAAACATAAAAGAAGCACTTTACCTCAGTAGGAAAAATAATAATAAATATTGGAGATCTACACAGATATAGACTGGGTAATGTGTTACATTGTTTGATGAAAATAACAATTATCAACCTAATAAGGGCTCAATTTAATGATAATCATAGCAAAATAAAAATCACTAGGCAGACCAGTAGGCCATAATATTCAAAATTGTATTAAATTTGGCCCCCACATGCTTGTATGCATGCCTAACAATGTCATGGCATGCTCCTAATGAGGTAATGGATGGTTTACTGAGGAATCTCCTCCGAGATCTGGACCAGGGCATCACTGAGCTCATGGAAAGTCTGAGGTGCAACCTGTTTGCATTAGATGAACCGAAGCACATTGTCCCAGAGGTGCATGAATGAATTTAAGGCAGGTGAGCATCAGGGCCAGTTAGTGGTGTCAATGTCTTCATCTTCTGAGAACGAGGGTACCTAGTAGCAGTCAGGGTGCCATTGCCTAGCCTGTGAAGGTCTATGCTGGCCAATGACCCAATACCAACCCACCATCTGGCAAACGTCACAAAGTTTGGTTCTGGTTGTTTGGTCATAGACATTTACACTAGTGGCCTGGTGGAGATCATTTTGTAACAGGATGAGCACAAAGCAGCTGATATTGTTCCTGCTAATGGCTTAAGGACCTGTCCAGTTCTCCCAGAGTAAGTGCTTGTTTCCTCCATGCTCTTCATGCTGCGCTGGGAGACAAAGTAAACTTTCTGCCAATGGCTCTTATCAATATGCCATCCTGGAGGATTTGGACTACCCATTGCCTCATGCTACCAGTAAGGACATTAACTCCAGCTAAATGAAAAACAAATGAAAAAAAACATTAGAAAAGATGAGGGAGGAAATTATGTCAGTGGCCTCCAGCTGTAATCTCATTCCCGATTTGTTGCCCCTATAGTGCATCTGTTTTATTCTTACCAAGACAACTGAATCAATCCCTTTTAGCTACTTAACTGACTAGATTTGCCACATCAAATATCATATTACCAACAACTAATATAGTTACTAACCTGGCTATCAGTAATTCCAGTTTCTCCTTGCTCATTTAGAGCAAGTATTCAATTCCCAGTTGTAAGCAGCATCTGCTTCACCAGCAGATAAATGCCCTGTGATGTAAAATAAAACAGCAGGACAATTAGCAACAGCCACTGCTGTTTGCTACTTCTCAAAGACAATTTCCAACAGCTGGAAGAAAAACAGTATAATTTGCTAAATGGCCGTAAAGATTTTTTTATCCTGCAGAGGACACGCATATTTTGGTGATTTGGGCAATGCAACTGAAACAAATACAAGCATTTTAACATCACCCACAAGAAATGTTGGCTTGCTACCATAAAGAAGTTCAGTAACTTTCTTTCCAAGCTCATTAGGCTAAATTGTTACTGTTACTGTCAATGTCTTACCTTTCTTCATGCATGTACATCGTGGTCTTTCCCAATGCATATTAAAGCTTACAGCTGTGACTCAAACAATTTAGAGAATGTTTGTTATGTAAGCAATGAAAGCGTTAGAAGGAAAAAGTTCATTCATCTTAAGGTCTAATAATAGCACCAGTATATGCATAAATTGAACACAGAGCCAGAAATGCAGAAGTTTCACATTTAATTAAATGAGCTACATAATAAACCCGTTATTAGATTGGATTTCTTCAGGGAAGTAAGTGGTCATTTAAAACAGATAAAATAACAGCATCCTTTTCCTGCTCCGGCTGAAATCACCTGATAAATTGCACTTTCAGACTGAACCAAATCTGTTTTACTCAATTACACTTTTCTTATTCAGTCATGAGTTCTCGAAGATTACCAAAATATATTTGAGATGCACCGTGCCATAGCAGGTCTGTTCACTGGATAGATTGATCCTTCATGCTCTGGGTAAAAAATTGTTTTTAATGAACTCATTAAAATCCTGCCATCTGTGTCTCTGGACTGCCACACCCACTGCCGTGTACGTGATTGCACATTTGCTGCCTTTCCAAAGCAATTCAATTAACTTTAATTGCACCTCTTTTTTGTTTTATTAATGGAAGGTCAGATGTTTCTTAGAGATGCTGATGCGCACTACAGCTTGTAAATACTTAGACAGACAAGTAATGTGCAATCTTTTCTCTACTGCTTGAAACCTCAGCTTATGTTATACCCATCCTGATTGCACCACGTCAAAAAAATCCTTTTAGAAAGTATGACCATGCACTTTTAATGATGATTAATTCAAGTCAGGGCAGGACTGTCAAGGACAAAATAAATAAATAAATGAAACTGAACTCTGTTCAGCTGTTTTCTGCAGCAGAAGAAAGAACAATCAATGTTTTTGCACAGTATTCAGTGAGTATACTCAGCCAGGGGCTAATAAGATCTCTGTAAACATCTCACATGGGGGAGAAGAGTATTTGCACATAGCTTTAGTCCAGTTAAGTACTTTTGGGTGTGTTTTTGTTGATAAGAAAATCAAAGATATGAAAGAAAAGTACTGACACTGAAATAAACAGAAGTTTTCTACAATAAGCAATGCACTATGTGAAAAAAGGTCTATTTAAATATAAAAACTGTTTGTCTGACATTTTCCCACATTAAACAAAGCCCATTATTTGGTTCAATATCTAACAATGGGTCTTTGAGTCACTATCGTCAGAGGAATTCAAGGTAACTCTTTAACCAGCCCAAGACGCAGCAGACATGAGCCACAGATCCATAAATCTAGTAAGACAGGCGATGAGCTCAAAGTGGGATTTATGAATTTCTTTTTACAGCCTTGTAAAACACTAACTCTAATCTCACTAATTATTAACCCGTGAGAAAAACTTTGCTCTCATTTGCGGCATATCTGGTCACATGATAATAGGGCTACTGGGTAGAATTGTATAAAAAGGAGGCTTGTAGGCACAGGGAAACATCAGAAACATCAAACTGAGCACCTGCTGAGCACATCTACAATAAGACGCAAAGAGACTGCAAGACAAACTACTGTCTACCGTCACCATGAAAGCCGCATTTGCCATCACCGCTCTCATCGTCCTGGCTCTCGGCTGGACCTCTCAGGCTGTGCAAGTCGAAGTAAGTCCCTTCCTTAGCGTCACTGCATGACTGATGTGTTCATGATGAGATTGCAGGCTTGAACAATGACGATTTTCTGCTCATTAGCAGAGAGAGTGAAGATCAAATTTTAGAAGTTAAACTAACTTTTGTTCTGGACTTTCATGGATTACAAATCATACTGAAAATTCTGAAGCCTTTAGATGAAGTTGTAGTTCCTTTGTAACTGTATTTGCTTCGCTTTCAGGAGAATGGATTGTCTTTCTCAATCGAAGCTGTCAAGCGGCTTCAAGAGCTGTCGGAGAGTAACGGGATGACAGGACAACAGAACCCAAGACTGAAGGCTAACACCGTGTCCCTCTGCGCTGACCCCATGCTCCCACAGGAGTTTCTGCCACTCTGCAGGCAGAGAGGAGCATCTGCTTCCCTGGCCAGATTATGTAAGACATTTAACATTTTGCTTGAATTTAACATAACATACCAGGTCATAATTACTACATACAGATGAATCAGCAGTGTACCTGATCTGCTTCCATTTCTTGTCTTCGTTTTAGCTTTTGTACCCATGGACATCTGTGAGATCTGCGCATTTGCTGCCTGCACTGGTTGCTAAACAAACTAAGCAAGCCAGAAACATCCTGCTTACTTGTGATTTATTTTTCATCCCCTGCTAAACTGTTTTAAGGAAATTTGACTTTTAACCGCATGCAATGATAAACCAATGGCTTTATCTCTGCACTTTTGACTCTGGCCCATTGGAGACCTGAAATTTTTTTAGTCCTTGTTAGACTAAAAAGATCCCAAAAAGGGAAAAAAAATATAATCTGACAAAATGGGGAATGTTTTGCAAACTGTTACTTAGCATAATATAGCATATTTACTATGTTATTTTTCTGCAGAAAATTCTTTGGCATGCATTTTGTTTTGGATTTTTTGTTTGTTACATTTCCAACTTGCCTTGCTTTATATTCATATTTAAAGAAATGTTTTCTTTTTATTATTATTGTTTGGAATAAAAAGCCTTCATTGATGACGTGTACATTGTGGTCTATGGTAAAAAAAAAAAAAATGCTATTGGCATTCTTATTAAGACACTAAGAGGTAGGATAGCAACAATATTATTTTCAGTTTTTTAGTTGTATAATTGAATTGATGCGCTTTTGTCTAAACCATATTTTAAATGGAAATCTGACTACAGCACAGTTTAATGCTAGATGCCCTTTCTCTGGACCTAAACCACTACACTGTCTAATCACAACTGGCCAAAATATGTATATTTTTGAAAAATGATTTTATGATATTTTTATAACATTTTATAACACTTTCTTACATAATCCTTCCAGCATCTTGATCTTTAAATACTAGATCTAGGGATATTTTAATTTGTTTCTGTCAAGTGTACAGGGAAGTACAGGAGCAATAAATTTACACAGAACCTGTGCACACACAAAAAGTGTGTTCATTTCATGCAATATTATATCGGGAAATTCATCATCACAGATGACAGTGACCCAGAGCTTTTGTCTATCTGAATGTTGGGTTTCTGTTTGGGTATTGTTATTCTAGTAGTTTTGAAGTTCTTGATGGTGATTTGGATTTCATTATTATTCTAAAATAATAATAGTCAATATGATCATTTCTTATCATATTGCTGAGGCTTTGACAGTTTTTACCTAAGGGGTTTTTATCTTTTCTGTTTTGCAATCTGTATTTAGGTTTCATGTTAGTGTTTTGAGAAGCAAGTTTCATGGCTTAGCAAGGTGTGTCATTGAAGTGGCTCTTTGGTACCTGGCTGAATCCCAAGTAAAAAGAGGGCTTTTGTGTTTAGCATAATTGTGGTGGTTGATGCTGTACACATAAACTGATTGGTTGTAATATGAGTTTTGGTTTAAAACCTAGAAGCACAGAAGTGCAATACAGATTCTGTCCTGGGGAAATATGTTTTATATGTGTAAATCATTAAGCCTTACCTCACTAAAACACACTGAGGGAAGTGCAAACTGTATGTCGCATTGTTAGGGAAACGTGTTATTCTGGAAAAAGTTATGAATGTTTTTGAAACTTACCTCTAATCTGCAGCTTAGTATTGTTTTACACTGCTGGAATTGCAGCTGCAATAACACAGAGCATCACCTAGAATAACCATGCCATAACTTAATTTGGTGTTGATCTGCTTACAAACTAAAGTGATTTATACATTTCATTTATTAGGCTGGTGGAAAGTAACCTTTAATGTTTCAAGAGTTTTAATGCTCTGGAAGATCCCATGGACACCTGCAGGGATTGTAGAAGGGTCTAAAGTTTTTCAGTAGTGTCTAAAGTCTTTGTGTTTCCCTGATCAACATCAGCATTAATGTATGATCCTAAAACAGGAAACTTACACTGTACATTTTGTCCTCATATCAAATTTGTACATACACTAATGGTGCTGCATATTTTGAATGAGTTGCTATACAAAATACCTGATCTTAAACTTCACATATGTGTTGAAATCTCAGTTAGCCTTTAGAGCTTTTTTTATCTGAAGCATTCAACTATTTGGAGTCTGTAAATCATGAGGGCATGGGCTGTAGTTAAATTTAGATAGTAAGTTTTATGAACTGAGCTTTAAAAAGTGCTTCACATCAGTAGTGCTAATAAAAGGCTGGAGACAGTAACCACTGATTGCATTTAGGGGCTTGTTTATATTAAATAAAACAAGATACAAAGCCTTAGAGCCCATTAAATACCCAACAGCCTTAAAGAAAGCAGACGGAGCTCAGACACAGAAGCAGGATTTATACAACATCACTTAACAAGCAGAAAAGAGACCTCTGCATTTCTGCATTTCTACAAACTGCACACCATCATGACACCTAACTGAAATTACCACATGGATGATTTTGTTTTGGGGGGGGGGCATAAAATCATAATCTAAATCAATGAAATTTAGCTTACAGGTTAAAACCATACGTTTAAATTACTAATTGTACTGACTGCATTACTACGAAAGACATTTTTCTTCCCTCATTGTCATTCTAAAAAACTTACTCAGGAATTAATTCCAATGCTCTTTTTCCTGGAATACCCTAAAAGAGAATATACACCTTATTAAAAACTCTACTGCATACATTTTGTGTAGGCCGTGCCTCACCTGTCATCATGGAAATATAAAATTGAAAAATAAATTAAATGGTTATATTTATTCAGTGATTTGTATTTTAAAGTTCTTTTCCATTTAATGTCACCATTTTTAGATTTTCTTTCAAAATCGCTGAATTTTCACATTTACCGTTCAAATACTAAGAAGAGACGAGCGGTGAGGCAGCAGCCCGCTGAGCCTCACCGTGGATTACGCAATGACTATGCTAACGGTGCTGGCATGCTATGCAGTGAGACCGTATTGCTGTCCCTCTGCATGTCGCTATTAAAATGTCGAACACTTTTACTATATGAACTAAATTTCCATATTTTAGCTGGTGTATATAATGCACAGTGTTTTTTTTTTTTTATCAACAACTGTGTGTACTCTTGTGCTGAGCGATCATAAAACTGCACTAGGTGAGGCACGCAGTTCTC
>VUQR01001261.1:0-12249 GCA_015108515.1 Hemichromis elongatus
CTGTATCCGTTGTTACCCGGTTACCGTGTGATTGTTGTGATAATAAATGGTGCTGCGAAGCATGAAAATGCCATCGGGTCTGTCGTGGTGTGTTTTTTTTCTTTCTTTTTCTTTTTTTTTTTTTTTAGAAAAATCTTAAAAAGTGCGAGCAAACCAGTAGGCAAATTAAAAAAAGTACTTTTGAGAACCTATAATGAAAATTACAATTAAAATTCTCAACAACAAAAACAACTGGTTAATATCCAAATAATATGTAAGCAACTTAACAACCCCCAAAGCTCAAAGTCAATTTACGTGACAGCACAACATCTAAACAGAAGAGAAGGGAGGGGGAGCGAAGTGTGCCTGCTCTGCGCTGACACAGGGGCGGCGAGTCCGGCGACCTGGCTGTTTCATCTTTGCCGAAAGCACGGCATTGCAAACAAGAGGATAACTTAAAGCAACGTATCAATCTCACCAGGCTAGTATCGATCCGGTACCGATGCCGAGTTGGTATCGATACTATCGATATTTGGATCGATCCGCCCACCACTAACAGAAAGAATAAGATTGCTTATACGAGCAGGAGAAATTAAATGAGCTTCCCCCTGAAGGATATTTGAGCTTTCCCTTATAGGGTGAAGAGTTCATTGAAGCTTAGTCACTACTCCTCCACAAGTAACGTTTTTTGCTGGTTAAAGGAGTATCACTCCTAGGTGATAGATCTTGGCAATATTCAAGTGGAAGGAGATCCTGGGATGAACCCAGGACACAATGAGATTTAACAAGAAAGCCCTCAATCTCTTCCCAGAAGAGCTGGAGGAGGTCTGCTTAGTGTGCTACCCATGTAACACAGACCAGAATAAGCAACAAAAAATGGATTGATGGAGCCTATACTAAATGTTTTCCACTGAGTCACCATTTTAGCATTAGTCATGCTAGAAAGAACCTCTTGCAAAACAGAATCTTCATGATCAATAAGTTACCAAGCATAGAAAGTTTTCCACCAGACCATTTTTTTTGTAAATAGGGGTAGATTTAGGCTGTTGCACTAACTTAAGCATGCAAGTCCTACCAATTAACTTGTCTACTTGCCTCAGCTCTCAGCGTTATGTAAGTTCAGACAGGCAAAACACAGAAAATAAAATACAGAGTCACTAGAAGAATCTTCAACACACTAATCGTCTCTACCCACACAGGCAGTCCTGGGTGGATTACATTATACAGTCTGTGCCCCTCTGTCTGACCTCGCTCTCTACCAGAATGGGACCCAAGTTGTGCAACCCAAGGGGGGCTTGCTGCCAGCAGGTCTGTACCATCCAGCTGTGGCGGAAATGTAACCCTTAGATATGTAAACTAGTGATTAAAAATGCTCTAATGGGAAACGGATGTCCACACTACAGCTGTGGTACATGGGAAATGGAACAAGGTTTATTACTTTTTTAAATACACAGGGTCAGGAAATCTCCTCTGGAAATGTTTCTGTAAGAACTTAAAGTTATGCTTCCAGTTCACATATTAATCAATAACTTGTCTCCATAACATGGACTTGCTTAGTCTAACACATTCTTCTCTCTTGGTCTCCGTTTACAATTAACTGTGCTGATTGGTATCAAGAATCTGCTGTCTCAGTGAAAATAATGATGCTATTACTAATCTCAGTAAATTTTCAGCTACAGGAAAGAAACATCTTACACAACCCTGTGAATCACTTTAATTCAAACCATCTTAAATAGACAGAAGGCGAGAAACAGAGATGTAACTTTGCTGAAATTATGTTTAAACAGCAAGAGGGAGGCAAACCCTAAGCGATATAAAATGCTAATAATGTGAGTAGTTACATGACTAAAGACTGATATTGCATGATGATCCAGTTAAGTCATCTTGACCTGTTAAACCTTTATTTGTTTGAGGCTCTTGATTACTTTTTATAAATTCATCTCTCAAGTCGTTCTTCATCTACCAAAGTACCCTGACGTCATTCGGCTTCATCACCAGTCTTCCTCTTACATAAACCTAAAGGCCAGTGCAGTGGAGAAACTTAAATCCTTCTCAAAGACCAAAGCTCTTTAGCTTTTTTTCGGCTGAGTTGATGCACGACTGAATGCACAATCGACATCCAACACTGATGTCAAATGGCCTGAGGAACTGCAGTCAATGAATGAATAGAGTGGCTTTTATTTCTGAGTAGCCTTTAGTGAAGTTATTTTCTGTACATCTTTGTGAGGGGTTTGTCTTTTCATTCCTCTCTGACTCTGCCTGCACAGGAAGGGTCAGACCCTAGGCTAAGCTGCCTTACTCAGATGGAGGAGTTGCATAAGTGAGTGCTGGACTGAATCTAGGTTAATGCTACTCCCGCTTCACCGAAGTGACAGTGCAAAGTCAGAGATAAGAAATGAGATCTCTCTCTCATGAAATCTCAGACCTGATTTCATAACAGCAAGTGTGTGCTTCCTGTAAATCCTTGATGTAACCTTGAAATCATCATGATGATATCAACTAGATTTGCAATGATAAAAAAAACCCCTGAGTGCTAAAAGTCTCTTTTACATTTAATTACTGACATTTTGCACATATCTTAGTTAAGTTTCATTCTTGGTCAGAGTTTCTTTGTAAGTGTAATATCTTAATGATTACTTCACTTCTTTCAGGAATAATAAACAAAGGTTACATTGGAAAATAAACAGGAAGTTCACTTATTGGACTGCCTCCTCCAGTTCGCATGTCAAGGGTGTCCTTGTCCAACATATCAAAATACCCCCAAAACTGCCCACTAATGTGTCAGTGATGTGTGGAAAACGAAAATATATATTTACACAATAGAAGAATTGTGTAAATGTGTGTGAATGGGTGAATTTCAGCCAAAAATGAGGGTAGAAAAGCTCTACATATAAATGCAGGCTGTATACTATAAATACATTATGGAAAACATGCTAAACCTGCCAATTTCAAAAGCTATAAAAACATTGTCTTCAGGGTGGTTTTAACTCTAGTCAAGGGTAATTTGCTGCTTTGATATTTATTTGATATTTAGTGCAGTCAAGTGCAGCTTTTAGTCTCTACTTTGAAGCAGAAGTTATTTTTGAAGCAGGTAAACGCTACTTGCGTCATCACATCTTATTATAGGTCAGCATCAGCCAAGTGGGTCCCAAAGGTTACGCTGCATCTTGTATATACAGATGTGCTCCTTGCCATCTGTGTTTAATGTGTGAGTGAATCAGAAGCAAGATGCACAGCGCTTTCTCCATTAGGAAAAGTGTTATTTGAATCTAATCATCAAGCATTCATCATCACAAACTCTTTAATAACCTTCCCGAAGAAGCAGTTTCACTTTACCTGTGGTTACATCCACTTCTGTCAAGTAAAGTTCATGATTTATTCTATGGTGCTACTTTGTATCTCTGAAAGTTCTCTTAAGTGTTTCAGAAACTCTGGTGGTTGAAGATGAGGTACAAACAAACCTGCCTCTGTGTTTAAGCTAGACGATTCACCCAGCTGTTAAACACAACTACAGCAAGTTCATTTGCAGCATGATTAGTTGCCTTATTCAGCCCGAACTCTATTGCTGGTAACATAAATTAAAGTTTTGTAAGCGAATCTTACAATACTTGGCTTTATTACAAGTTTAGATCGACTAAAGAGAGGACTGTTGCATGAGGAATGGAATGCGACGAATAGCAAAATGGAGAGGAGGCTGACAGAGTTTTTCTCCCACAGATGTTTTGGAAACATTTGTTGAAGAACCTTGTTGCACATGTTAAGAGTTTGCATTTTAACCATCATAGAATCCACCAGGT
Source organism: Hemichromis elongatus (assembly GCA_015108515.1). Taxonomy (NCBI): domain Eukaryota; kingdom Metazoa; phylum Chordata; class Actinopteri; order Cichliformes; family Cichlidae; genus Hemichromis; species Hemichromis elongatus. Next base: position 3,777 of record VUQR01001261.1, read on the forward strand.
CACCTGTTAAACACTTAAGGAAAGGCTAGGAGTTGGATTGATTTTTACCCACATAAGCATAGTTATAAAAACTACATAATTTTACCTAACCATTTTTTTTGTTTTTTTTGTTTTTTTTGTTTTACCTTAAACTTTGTATATAACCCTATTCCTAATTCTAACCCTACACAGATGGCAGACATCTTGCAGATGTTTAGTGGTTCCCAGCAAACATGTTTAACACACTAACATTATATTCTGGATCAAAACTGGCTGGTCGTGGCATGAATTCAAAAACTGCAGAACAGAGAGGTAGATGTTATATTTCCATGCATATTATTTCTCAAAAAGCAATAAATAGCTCAGTAGGTAGAGTGGTGCCCCCATGATCGGAAAGTCGAGGGTTTGAATCCACTGAAAGGCTACCATGAGTTACCCCTGAACAAAGTACTGTCTCTACACATTGCTCCCCGGGCGCTGCACTGGTGGCTGCCCACTGCTTCACAGAGTGAATGGGTCAAATGCAGAGAGGAATTTCTCCACGGGGATCAATAAAGTATACATTATTATGAAGAAAAAATAAATAAATGCATACAATCGCCAAAGACCAGAGTTAGCGGAGCAACACCTTTCACCCATTTACAATTACCTACATGTAATTTCTATCTTTTTAGGTGTATGATGCACTTACCATATCTGGAATAGAATAATATTGAACTTCCTGCTACTGATCTCAGCATTATAAACATATGATGTAAGTAATTTGGTGTTTAGTCAGTCAGCTTGTTAGGATAAAAATTCAACTTAAGAACTGGAGGTCTGTGAATGGTTGTGAATGACAGAAGGATGATATAAAGTTTGAACACAAACTTTCTCTTGCTACAAATTCTAACATGGACATTCAATTTATGTTCAAAGCATGCACACTATACAGCAAGGGTAAATCTCAGATATTGGCATACATTTCATGAGTTACTGTGCCAGCTGATGGTTATTCAGCATCAAAATGTTGGCTGGGATAATGTGTGTTTATCACTGTTAGGAGGCTTATTTTATTCCAAACTGTGATTTGTACTGTGGCGATAACTATGTAAAGTAAATATTTGTGACCGTGTGTGGCCTGATTAAAGAACAAGCTAAAGTAAACCATTATTGCTTCTACAATCCTGGAATGTCTGGTATCTACAGCTTAGTAAACATAGTAGTTCGGTACAATGCAATATAGTTAAACATTTAACATCCATGAGATCCATATCTGTGAAATATTGACCATATTAACCGATGAGGTTAGAAAATCCATCTTCTATTAATTATGCAAGTAAAAGTCTCATTGAGATTAAAATTTCTTTTCCAGTAAAAAACCTGACCAAGAGTGCAGCAGACAGTCTAACAAAAGAAAGTGTTAGCCATAGTTATTGTGGTTTGTACACATACAGATGCAGAGATAAGAATAAGCTATATAAGCAGAGATACACAGACCAGCAATGTACACAGTTTTTAAAATAAAACATAATGCGCAACGATAGACAAAATCCAAAGTCTTTAGTAAGTAGCCTGGTAAATTCATAAACAGCAGATCTCTGTGATCCAATAAAAGTAAAAAAAAAAAAATATAGCAGAGATGAAGTATTTCCTAACTTGGAGATAGAAACAACACTTATTCTTAAAAAAAGAAACTTTAAGTTTCAACTTGGACACAAGCCTTTCAGGTGGAGTTTTTAAATAGATAAATTTGGATAATGATAGATACTCATAAGATGTAAACCTTTTGAATGGTTTGATTTTTTTGTCATTTGAGGATAACATTAACGTGGATTTGCATTTAAGCTGAATAGTAAAAATCATCAAAGGCAGATTGCAGAAATTCAAGGGTTTGTACCACTGAAGGTGACAAACAGTAGATAAATGTGTCATCTGCATAAAAATGGGATGCAGCATTTGATGAATTATCACAAAGGGTCATTAAATAGAGAGAAGGGCAGTGGTCCTAACATGGAGCCCTGGGGAACGTCTTTGGATGCAGAGAAAAAGAGAAAGAAGACCCAGAGAAGTTGACATATTGTGTTCTAGATGAGAAGTAATTTGAAACCAACTTACAGCATTCACAGACAAAACAATATTGTTTACTCTGTTTACCAAAATAACAAAACCTCAACAAATTAGGAAAGAGTTGCACATTTTCCATCATTGCATTATATAGTGATTCACCACTTTATAGTTATTCTAATAAACTAATAACCTGAGCTCAACACCAAATGGGGCTACTGGAACTTTTGCTGAGTGTTTACATACTTTATGGACTATAATGTTTTAATTAAACAATTCCTAAAATTGTTTACTTAAAAGGAGCTTTAGTTACACTTTATTGTTATATGCTGTATTCAGTAAATTATGTTCTCTCAGTGTGCAGTATGTTACCTAATAATTTGATGTTTTTCATCAGTGTCATTCGATTGGCGTGCCTGCTGTTCCCATAATTGGAAACTGCCTCAAAGCACTGATGTGGACTGATGCCCATATCGACGGCATGTAATTGGCTCCCTGTGAGGCTGGAAAAGACTGACATTGTGAGTTTCATTGTCTGTGTGTTGTCGGGATTGGACAGAAATGGAAAAAAATGAAGGAGAAATGGACTAAATGGAAAACAGCATCAAAACAGAGGGAAATCACAGCCTAAATGTCTACGTTTGGCATGTTGTTAGGAGTCTTGCAAGGTTTGGGGTGAAATGGTAATTATTTGATCACCTCTTTATAAATTCCTGGCCTCGATTTTCTCCATGCACCAACCTGTCCATTTTAATTCTGAAGGGAGTCTTTTAAGGGAATTTTTTTTACAGGAGATTAGAGCCTACAACTTTCTGCTGCATCATGCAGGATTATTCATTCGTCATACAATGCCAGATGGAAGATTGAAATAGAAAAAGAATGACAAAGCCGCTCAGTTGCCACCTGCACACTTCATCAGCAGGTAGCAGCGTTTGTTATCTCTCTTTGTTTTCTATTATAAACCTGTGTGTTGCCTGTAACAAGGACAGTAATTGTTAGTGTCTGCAGTGCAGTAACAGCGGGGTTCGCAAGTATATTTGGTAACAGGACCCAAAAGCGGATGACAGAGAGGCTTTGCAACATAAACTAGACTTTATTTGGGATGAAGGCTGACCCAAACATGAAAACTAAGAAAAACTATGAAACACTGTGACAACTGAGGTGAGTATAACAGACAACATGACAATGAAACACAGAAAACAGAGGACTTAAATACACAGGAGGTGATTGGGGGGAGTGAAACCACATGGGGAAACAGCTGACTGAAATGAATGATGACGGGATGGGGAAAGTTAAACTAAATACAATGAACAAAGAACACAAGACTCTTTCAAATCAAAACGGGAAACATTGAGAAAATACAATAATCAAAGAATAAAGCTAAAAAACACAAACCACTGGGTCGCTAACCCATTACCATGACATACTGATTCATACAGCAAACTAAAGCAGGTTATAGAAGTGTTCAGTTTCACTTCAGTTCATTTGTTGGTTGTTCCTTGTAAAAGGGAGTTTTTCCTTCCCAGTGTCACCAAACCACTTTCTCAATCTGTTGGGATTTTCTGTTTTGTCTGTGTTTTTGAAGAGATAAAGTGCCTCAAGGCAACTGTTGTTGTGATTTGGCACTTTAAAAATTTGTTTGAGGAGAACTCCTATGATAAAATGCTCAAATAACAGCATTACAAAACATACAGCTCGGCACAAAAACAGCTTTGGACTCTACCCAGACATAAACTTTACTTTGGCAGTTGCCCAGGTGCCTGCCAGCCTGCCAAAGTATATCTTGTGATTTATTTTTATTCTTTAATCCTTTTGAGCCAACAACATGATTTATTTAAAAATAAGAAGTCTCCTCACTCTGTTTTGCTTTGCCTTCCTGTCTCATGTTTCCCTACAGTCTGGTCAAGTTGCTGTTGTCACTCAGATGTCCTGAGTCTTTAGTCCCACGGTCAGACTTATTACTCCTTCTTGGATTGCAGAAGACAGCAGTACTCTCTGTTCTGCTAAGGTGATCCTCTACAAGTCATCTCTAACCAGACTCAGCAGGAGCTGGTGAGTTTGAGCCACTTTAATGTAGCTCAGTGAGGCTGTTCAAGAAATACCAGCTGCAGTTCAAGACTGGAGTTAAAGTCTATCCTCAGTATGAGGAACTTATTGGAGTGGCTTTTATATGTTGTGTTTCTTGTTTGCCCTAAATTATGCTGATGATGGGTTATTGCTGATCTGTCATTCTGCCCTTTAAAAAATGTTTATATCAAGTATTTTTTTTGGCAATGCCAGTGTTTTTTTTGTTTTTTTTTCTATATTCTCTGAGACCCAACACTCTGTATATCCTTTAAAGTTTTGGACCGGAGCACACTATTGTTCTGTATCTGCACCTGGTTTGGGAACAGCACCAAGCAGGGCAGACAAGATCTCCAAAGAGTGGTGCGCTAAACAAAACGCATCCTTCAATCAGAGCTTCCTGACCTGCTGTCCATTTGCACCAAGCGGTGCAAGACTAGAGCCAGGACGATTATGATGGACCTCTCCTATCCCAACAATGGACTCTTCTCACTGTTAAGGTCTGGGAAGCGCCTCTGCTCCCTTAAGGCCAAAACCGAGAGAATGAGGAGGAGCTTCTTCCGCCAGGCTATTTGGGCCCTGAACCAGGTGTAGGACTGGACTTTCCCACACACACTCTTGTTTTTTGCACACTTTTTATAATTTATAATTTCTGTTATTCATAATTTCTTTCGTAAATCATTATTTGCTCATTTTTATTGTAAATTTCTAAAATCGGTAAGTGCGTGTGTGTGTGTGTGTGTTTCAGTTTTGTGTTACAGTGTGTTTCAGTTTTGATAACTGAAAATGTAGTGTCTGTTTCTTAGCTAATTAGCCATTACCTTGCACACTTTATGAAAGGAGCATGCTAGTATCAGTTGGTATATTCGCACTACACCAATTTTTTTCCTTCAAATTTAGTAACTTCTAGCTTTAAAAAGTCAACATTGTGAGAGCTTCAAAATGCACTGTCCAATAAAATAAGTCATATTAGCACTAGCATACTATGTCCATGTGTAATGATTATGTGATTTATGTGATCCAGACTGCACCAATGCCCAGAAAAGGTCATCATGCTGCTTCTTGATGACGAGCTGATGGATCTGACCACTTGTGGGCGGCCTGTCAGCTGCAGTCTGGATGTTCTCTGAGATGTGAGAGATTCTGATTCACCGGATAGATATGAGCTTAGCATTTCTCTCTCACCTTTAAAATTCGGTGTCAGTGAGGCATGACCATAGTGTTCCAAGACACACGGGACCACTGAGTGTGGGCTGAAGACACGATTTAAGCTGGTTTTCAATGATTCCCCTGGTTCAGCCATGAAATGGAAAATAAATCTCCTTAAATTCATATTATTCAGCTTTTGAAGCTGTCCTAAGTCATTACTGCTTGATCGTTGGCATGCCATGTTTCTGATTTATGTCTCTATGGGAAGGGAAGACCTGGGGACAGAGTACTGTATGCCTGTCTATGTTCAGTTTTCTAAGCACATTAGGCCCTAACAGATGGTGACAAAGAGCAGTAGGTCTCTTTTTCTTTCATGACTTTGCTATTTTTGTAAAATGGACTCAGACTATATGTATGCATGCATTTAACATTACATCAGGATGTATCCAAATCACTTCATTTACTTGTGAAGTTCTGAAAATGGGCCTATACAAATCAAAAATTTACCTTTATCTAAATTTGGCTTATCAGCCTGTGAAAATCATCTTGTCAGGCGACTCTTTTGAATCTGCATCCTATTCTCAAATCTCTCAGTGGACGCAACTTTATGCGTCCTGTTTCACTATGTGAAAGTGATGTTTCTTCAGTATGATTTTCATTTCTCAGAAGGGAAGCAGAAGTTTCAGGGAGCAAAATCTTTAAAATGACCCAGCTCATGAGTAAAAACTGGGTTAGTTTGGCCAAAAAATTCGAGCACTGACCGTCTCACCTTTGAGGACTAATTCTCGGTGGAAGAGCTCATGAATGTTGAAAAGAAAAAAAAAAACCTAACAAGCATTCACCTAGTCTTGCTTTTTACCTAATGCGCATTCTTGAACTTAGTCATAGCCAGACACCCAGCATTCATCAGCAATGAACATCCCTGACATGAAATTTGGGTGGTCATGATGCTATCTCTCCTCAAGTTCGGGGTTTGAGGTGAAATTGCAGAGTGAATATTGAAAGTGGTTATCACTGGACTTAAAGAGAGTGATCTAAAAACAGCTGCTGCACTGGAAGCTACCCAAGAAGACAACCTTAAGGAGAGATTAGCCAAATGTAAATCAAATAAGGCTAACTAGTGTCTAAAAAGAAGTCTAAGTCCTGATACTGAATATGTTCAAAAAAGTAAAAAGAAATAAAAGTGTGTGCAGGTTAATGTGTGAATATAACATCACAGATTTCCTGCCAAAAAACACTTGGAGTTTTTGGTTATTTTGTCATGTTTCACAGGTACTACACAATGTTCCCAAGAACATACTAGTATGTTTGTAAGGTTGCACCTAAAGACTAGATAATAATTTATTTGGGTATACGAATGCAAACAGCACTCTGTAATAATCTGGTGGCAAAATTTACATCACTGCGACCAAAGCAGACCCTAGTGGACTGTAGTGGACTCGTGTTTGTGGTCTTTTATTTTGAAAATTGGCTTGATTCTGTGTGATGTTCCTATGTTTCACTTCCTGCCCTCCTCATCTGTTTTCTCTCCCCATCTCTTCCATCAAAATAAACCCTATGCTATTTTGAGCAACTAAGAACAGAGAGGCTTTGAAACATGCTGCGCCTCATTTGATGCATTGTAAGCATTGCCTTCAGCGTGATGCAGACATGTCCTGCCGGGGTATGTGGCATTTATTTGAAAAGCACAGGTCATGTTTTTTAAAGGCTCGTTTAGTTATAAATTGTTTAGTAAATAACGTCAAAATTAAAGGAATCATTTTTTTATTCAGAACAAGACGTAAATGTATATGCATAGGGCAAAGTCATTTATTCAGCAGGAAGGCGATGCCAAGAGATGGAGGGAGAGGAACCACGTCCACTTTTCTAAGTGTTCTAGTTGGCAGTGTCGTGGTCACACTTAGAGACCGATGGGTTCAAACCGGAGAGATGGGATAAGTGTGCAGAATGTAAAAAGGAGGTGAGAACTTATCTGATGGAAGATTAAGAATACATGAAGTGTTATGAAAGAGGGAACACCATCCTAAGGCAAACACAGCTATTCCATCCTGTGTGTGATATCACTTCAGTTACATAAGCAAACCCGCTGTCCTGTGACTGACATCGAGCTCGGATGCTTCACGGTCGTTCGAATGCACAGTCCATTTATTTTATAAATGTATTCTATAATTCCTCGTCATGTTTGATGCCCATCTGGAGTGTGCCAAACTGGCACCAGCTGGACCACAAGCTAAGACTTAAATGAAATGCAGAAATTACTTGATTAAATCTTCTTTGCCAATTTCGGTTTAATTCCTCCAAAGTGGCTGCCTGCAGCCTCCACTTTGGAGGGACTGCTAAAAGCATCTCAGCCCCGTGTCCTCTGCCGCTCATGTCTCTTCTTATGTAACAGTTACAGAGTAATTGAATCATCCGTGTACTGTACAACATCAGGAGCCAAATCGTGTGACATGACTTCCAGATCTAAGTTCCTGCTCCTCCTCCTTATAAGCGATGGCTCATCTTACTGGAAGAACTTTCTCTTGTTGATACAAGAGAAATTATTCTCCATGAGGCGCAGGAACAAAGGGGACATCCATCAGAGCAGGTGAAGTGTAACCAGTTAAGTCTTGGATATTTCTTTAAATGTTCAGAGTAAAAGATGACTTCTCTGTGTGTGTGAGAGAGGTTAAAAGGGAGCTTTTCAAACAAGAGTGGTGATTTAGTCTTTCCTTCACGCTGCTTTAAATCTTGGGCTTAAATACTGTACAAAAGGCAGATCATTCTCCCCCTTCATATACCAAACACAGCAGCCTGATTTGGAGGTCTGTTTAAGAAACAAAAGTTCCCATCTCTCCCTCTGCTGCTGTGGATTTCTGCCTGCTGTTTAAAACCCTTCAACCACCCCAGGATCTTGGGGGTGTGTTTATCCATTTAATTCAGTTCAGTTTAGTTTTATTTATATTGCATTCATTCACAGTAACAGTTGCCTCAAGGTGTTTTATGCTGTAAGGTAAAAACCCAACAATAATATTTGGAAAAAACCTTTAGACATCAGATTGCCACGTGCATGCTTTCTTATGAATAGCCCACTATTACAAAGTTGCTTCACCTTACTGAGATTTATTTATTCAGCTTTCTGTTGAAGACTTTGTTCCAGAAGTTTTTTGGTTTGTTCAGATGCTACTTTACAAACCTAAGCTGTGCTGCCATGTTTTGTTCTTTTTTTTTTTTTTTTTTTGAAAAAAGTCCTGTT
>VUQR01001261.1:12269-28520 GCA_015108515.1 Hemichromis elongatus
AAGGCCTTCTCCATGAAATCCTTCCTAATAAGCCATATTCATCTTCTTTCTAATTATACGGTTAAGAACATTTCACATGCTATCTGACTCCTGCAGAATCCAAGATGTTGCTCTCGAGCAGTTTCTCTGCAACTGAACGATCTGACCTTAAGATGAATTTGCTGGGACAGCTATTTCTGAGTAAGAGTGTGACATTGTGTTAGCACACACTGATAAATTTGCCAGAACTTCTGCATTTATAGAGTTGCTCAGAGTTGCTGATGACCAGTGAAGTGCATTTGATCAGCAGATTAGTCGCTGCGCCTACTTGCTACCTGCCGTTTTATTAAAGTGGAAACAGGATGTACTTCATAGTAGGTTGTTTTTAACATGACTGCATAGGTTCCTGTCAAAATGATCTTTTTCACGATGGCACGTCTGACTTTTGATATCAGTCTCACGTTTGGCTCGTAGTTAAACCACGTTTAACAGCCCTGTGGACGTGTCAGTGAACATAACGTGCCGCCATTGTTCTGAGTACAACTCAGTGATGTTCCCTTCGCCTATAAAACATGAGTGGTCAAAGTAGAAAGGTATTTAAATGGATTATGGTTTGTTTGTGAAGCACTTTATTGTTTAACCTTCATGAACCAGGCTGTGATTTTCCTTACGTGTGGAGGTTGGATGACTGGAAATGAATATTTCCTGCAGATTGTTTAGAGATTCACTTGCAAGGTCAAGGATGAAGGGGAATAAAAATAGTGACAGCTTTGTCTGTGAAGGCAAGAGGTTAGGAGGTTAGTCATGGCGCTGTCATGCAAAACATTGTTATGCAACTGCTTCACGTTTGACCTTCAGTCTTTGTTAAACATTGACAGAGGGCACTGGGTCATATAGGGGTGAAAGAAAGACTTATAGCTAGAATATATGGATTATTCAGAAACCTTTATCTTTGTTCCCGAAGATTGTTATAGCTTATCTGTGTTTCTCTTTCAGGAGTGTCTGATGCTGAGAAATGCTTTTGTTTCCAAGGGACTCTTCAGATAAGAAAGTTATTCTTCCCATCAATGCCAAGTTGGTCCAGGCGTCTTCAGGGCCACATGCTGTTTCTTTGGCCACTAAAGGAGGAATTTTCCATAGCTCCCCTGCAGAGAACAGCTTTTTTCTCATCTTGTTTTATAGACACAGGTGGAAGTGGGTCACTGCAGTTCATGTGACAGTGTTTTTATCACGAAAATATTGATGCATTTGGTAAAGGATATTAACTTGCACTTCTTTCCCTTCACACAGGGCCAGATGCAGAGTGACTAAACCCTTTTTAGCTTTTTGTAGGCCAAGATGGTGCACTGGTTCAGCTGTGTGCGTCTAATTTGTGTCATCGCCTCCCCGTTCTGACACAAAAGCATAGTATTACATAAACATAGGGACAATGTTGCTGTCATGACTCCCAAAGGAAACTTTTTTTTTCTTGTTGACGTCAAAACTGTAGGCCGATACCCTGTTAGGATTTTTAGAAACACGGTGCCTAATTTAACCCTACATTCCTCCACCCTTTCATTTACAGTGATAATGGCCTTGTCAATGTCGTTTAAAAATAGCACTCTGTCATCGCTTTGACGCACTACTCGACAGCCAGGTCGATCGTCTGCCTCGCCCAGCTGGGTTTTATGCAGCTCTGCAGACAAAGCAAAGCATGTGGGAGAAAGTCCTTAACGTGCTGTGACTGCATGAATGAACAATACATACTTAGAAACAAATGTGGAATGTTTCACAAGTGGAAGAAAATAACGTCAGCATCACGGCACAGTCCCAATCCTCTTAAACATATACTCAGCCAGTCTAAGTTTAATGCAGGCCTGACCTGAGCTGAGTGAATGATCGAAGGATAATCTTTCTCAAATTGGAATAGGGCCACATTGACACCTCCTCTGGAGACGAGGACAATAGTGCCAATATCAGATGTTGTGTTTGCAGACATGTAGAACAAAGTGTTCAGAACAAGCTGCTCCGAGGAAGACATCATTATTTATGGATCCGAATAAAAGTTCACCCAAAATGTAACAAAGAGTAAAGTGCAAAATAAGAAACTTTTAATGAGCAACTTACATCTACTTATGCCCAGTGAAAGAGAAACTGCTGAAGGATCACATTCATGCGATTAGAGACAAACATTAATCCTGTGTGTGTCAAATTAACACAAATGTTGTGTTTTTAAATAAAATAAAAGGCAGGAAATGCTTGGAAATGCTTGAATTGACACAAAACAAATAGTTTCAGGAAAAACTACTGGTATACTTTGTAGTGTAAACAAGATAAAGTGTAGATAGATTTTAATTCTATGTTGTTTCAGGTGAAGGCGGCACGGTGGTGCAGTGGTTACCATCACCCTCATCTGAAACCTTCTTGCTGTAAAGAGCAGGTCTTTTGTGGTTTGCATGCTCCCCCTGAGTCTCTGTGGAGCTAATTAGTGTAAATTGATTGTGTAATTGCTTGCCTGTGTCCGTCTACTTGCCCTGCAACAGATACACAACCCTTTACTCTAAGACAGCTACAACCCTGAACCTGGAAGAAGGTGATGTGTAACTGATCATGACCGGTCTCAGTCCCTCAGGGATTTACTTTTAATCTGCTTCACAGAGTTCTGGACCTAATTCTTTTTGAAGGTGCACTGCTTATTGCTAATTAGTTTTACTGACTGAAGTCTTTTTTTGGTGCATTTATACAAAAAGGACAGGCCTCTATATCATGTTATAAAAACTTCTTTAAGTTTTATGGATACAGCACCACTTCACAACAAGACACTTTATATTGCAAATCAAAGGCCCTAAAATGTTATAAAGAAACCCTATGACCAGCACTTGGCAAATGCGGGAAGGAAGAACTCCCCTTTAACGGGAAGAAACCTCTAGCAGAGGCAGGATCAAAGAGCAGCAGCCACCATGAAGGTTGAGGAGGAAAGAGAAGAGAAGATAAGAGAGCTTAGGGAGACAGAACAAAGCACAAACTTTGACAAGAGTTAAAGATTTACAGAACTGGTTTGTTAAAATAGTATAAAGAGGGACAAAGAAGTTTCTGAATGCATTGTGGGAAGTGTCCCAGAGAGTCATCTAATCCAACCCTAACTCTAACTAAAAGCCTAATCTTAAAAACAGAAGGATACACGGATAGCAGAAACAAAGGTGTTTTTGTCACATTCAATAATAAGTTATCAATGCAAGATATACAAACCCCGATTATAAGAATAAATTAAAACATTGGACATTGTTAGGAGAAAGTCTGCTAAGTCTAGATTTATTTATAGCAGAGAAATAAGTAGCATTGTTTCATAATTAAATCCTAAAGACTGATGAATGTTGTGGTGCTGGGTTAAATATTGCTTCATTGTTACTGAATGAGAGCATTTTTCTGTAACATTAATTAACGGATTTATTTAATCTGATCTCAGGAAGAATGGTTGTTGCTTTGGTAACATCTAATGGGGCTCTAAATAAAGAATAAAGAGATCTAAATTGAGCTGATGCTGCGGTGCATCCCATAATATCACGCATAATATCATCCAACATATTAAAGCCTCCTAAATTACAAAAACTATTTCCATCTGTGTCAGTAAGCAAGGAAGACGCTCACTTTGGAAAACATACAGATCATTTCGGCACAGATAGTTTTTCCAGTCATTCTCAGTTAGTTGCATTGTAAATGGTAAATGGACTGGTTCTTATATAACGCTTTTCTACACTGTCTGAGCATTGTTATCTCTGGCAGAGTTAACTACTGATGGGGTGCAATCAAAACCACAAACTTTTCCTTACTGAAAACAAAGCCTGGCTCTAAGTTTCTGGGCAGACTTAAATGCTTTGTATGCCCACTGTCCACCCTGAACACCTGCTGCAGACTCCATACATGAATATGATGCTTCATTTATTCAGATTTAACTGAACCTCATAATATAGCCCTGCCAGTGATTACTTTATACTTAACTATGCATGGAGAAAACAATTTTGTTGTGCAGAAACTGTATCTCTATATTTTCCAAATTGAGCTGCTTCCTTCCTTCCTTGATGATCCAGATGAAAGTAGCTTTTGTAATTTGTCCAGGGAAGGAAGTATAGCTTCTACATGTGGCTCCTCAGAAAGCAGATGGTTCATTTAACCAGATATCAGATCAAAGACCGCAGCTCAGGCCTCTGCTTTTTCTGCCTGATGCTCTTCACCCTTTGAAGTTTGCTGTGTGCACGCTCAGTTCGGGATAAGAGAACATCTTTTACAGTTACCTGCGAAATCTGTCTCTACACAGCAGCATCTCATATCCTCTGATTTATCAGTCTGAAACTGCTGCACAGCTTAGCCTGATGCAGCAGGAAGCAGCAGGCTGGAGTCTGTTTATGTAAAAGAAAAAGATGAGTTGATAGGCTTGCATAACCGTTCTACATCCAAGGAGACTCCAAACATAGCTCAACTTGTACACAGGCTGCAAATTAACCAGCGATATGCACAGTGTGAAATGCCACAGTCTGGACGCAGCATGCTACGGGCACCTGTGACACCCATCTTCATAGCGTAGGCATATTAAATTATTGCTGTGTCTGTGAGTGCATGTGTTTGCTGGGACAGATGAAGCAGTCAGAGCAGGTCCATGTCCGTGTGAAGACTCTAAATAAAACAGTAAGAGGTGCCAAGGGTTTTAGTTCATGTCCCAGCACTTTATGTTACAGTTATAAAAACACAAACATGACTATGAAGTTCAACACGTGTTATCAGGGATGGTTTTCCCACTGGACATTGGCAGAAAGAGTGAAACTCAAGGTGGCAATAACATGAAATTAGAATTACAGTGCATCCTACAGTATAAAGTACACTTATAGCTTATAGCTTATAACGTATCCTGTTAATATTAAATCCCAGAGACATGGCAGTTTTTTGCAGTAATTCCCAATTAGCCTCACATCACAGTAAGGAGAAAAATAGACTTTGCCTTTTTTTAAGGGATCAAAAGCCCAAAAGGATGAAAACTACTGCTTTATACCAAACAAACTTGAAGGTTCAAATGTCACTCAGAAGATTTTTTTTTTTTATAAAAATTGTTCTATTTGAGCTTTTTAGGAGACACTTTACCTCCACCCCATGTCCTGGTAAATCTGGGATCACAACATTCCCATGCAAACATAAAACCTGAAGAGGATTTCTCCCCCCATCAGTTTCTTTCTGAACATGCACAGAAGAGCACAGAGATGTGTCGATTTGAACCGTGTTCTTCATTTCCCACACAGCTTGTGGGATGCTGCTAACACACATGAACACTGATCAGCGTCTCTAATCATTCCCGTAACCACAGTTATGGTGGATCATTGGTAGCTAACACTGTTTTCTAACCATAAAACCACAGCGAGCTCACACAGCAGTAAAAGATCAAACAAAACACAACGACTAATAAAATAACAACTTGAAAAAGAGCATTAACCATTCCAGGAATTTGGGGTATTAAACAGGATTATTGGAAACTCTTTGCTCCTTTTTTTTTGAGAACTGAGGTGCTGCTACAATTTTAAGAGGTTTCTGTATCATAAACGACAATAAATCACTTTAAGCTTTTTTAATGTGATTCCTTCTTCTTCTTCTTTTTTTTTATCTACATAGACCTGGAATCAATTTGGGATCCTTTTCATTCCCATACCCTGGACATGTTGTGATACTGATCATCACAACACGGAGCATCATCCTGATGATTTGTTCTTACATAACTCTAACAAGCAGGTGACTGTTAATGAGCCTCATGTGCCCTAAAACGCCCTTTTGCTCATTTATCACGAGAGCAGGGGGTTACTGAGCTAAATCATGGGAACCAGAATCAGATCGCTGCTGCAGACTGCAGGCATGAACCGTCAGACCCAGCTCCTGGTGTTACAGAGTCATATGACATAAGCTGGGAATGCATTTTTACAACCATCAGCATTCCTGACCTTCATCCCACTTTTTCCCCCTTCATCTGTATTTCCAGACACATTTTTTCTGCTTATGATTCTGCTCATGAGGGAGGGCAGCCATATGAGTGGATTTAGGCTAATATGCAATGATATGAATTATATAATGCTGCATTTCTTCTACAGTCACCTGGTCTTAACCTTTATTGGCTTTATTAGCTTTAATGTGCCCCAATAATGGCAGCTAATGTGACTGAAAGGAGACTTGCATTAAATCAAGAGTTCATCTGTTGTTGTTATGTGGACACCGTTCATTTGAAAGGGGAGCTCACATACTTTCACGGACATGCAGATTTAACTATGCTGCGTGCTGTTATTTAAAGATCTGTGAGGTGACTTTTAGACATAGGGTGGAACATTGCTTGGCAAGACCTACTTTGAGTTGAAGAGAAAACATTCAGACGTCTGACCTTTGAAAGAAGACTCATGCAACATCACATTATTGTGATGTTCAACAGAATATGACAGGCTCGAGGAACACTCTGGCTATTGTGAAGTCTTTAAAGGTCCAGATTTAAACAAGAAGAATTATTTAAATAATAGTACAGTCAGCAGTTGCGCATAAGTGAAACTCAGCTTTTTGGACTGTGGCCGAGGTGTGGTCCCTGGCTCGGCTGCAGGGGAGGCGTGGTGCAGTGAGCTCAAATAGCACAAATAAGAATTGTGAACAGCTATCAGAAGGCTGTGTGGGGTCCAAATGATTCACATCGACTTTTTCTTTTCTTTTTTGTTTGTTTTTAACTACTGTTTGGTTAGATTTATTGAAAAGAAAAAGACTAATGCTTGCAGTCATCATTAAATCCATTAGGTACAACGTGCTCGTACACGGTTGTCCCCCCTTTTGCCTTCAGGGCTGTTTTAATTCTTCATAGCATCAATTCAACCAGGATGCAACTCTCCGGTTCCACCACATCCCAGAGGTATTCTGTTAGATTACAATCTGGTGACTGGGGAGGCCTTTTAGTACAGTGAGCTCATTGTCATGTTTAAGAAACCAGATTGAAATGATTTGAGCTTTGTGGCATGGTACATTATCCTGCTGGAGAGTCATCACATACTGTAGTTGCAAAGGGGGGGTTTGTGGTTACTGTTAACATCCATTCATTTACTTCTGGTTATCCAATTCAGGGAGGAGGGGCCGTCATAGGGTGAGAGTCAGGGTACACCCTGTACTCATCACCAGTGTCTCACAGGGCTAGACAACCATTTATATTTATATACACGCAGACACGGGGAGAACCTGTGAACACTGCACAGAACAAAAGTAAAAGTAAAGTTAAATGGCCTGGTCAGAAAGGTATAGTGACAGAGAGGGATCTCAGAGGGAGAAGCACTGCAGAGAGGGCAGGCAGGCTCCAGATCTCCCTCTGATCTGGAGTAGTGGGAGAAAATGGGGTAAGACTGGGCGAGAGCACTTTTTTCTGACTTTAGCGATTTAGTACAGCAAATAAAACTACTAACTTCATGGAGCCCTTTTGATTTTTTTAATAATGTTGATTATTCTTATGATTTTTTTTTTGCCAGATAAACCAAATTAGACCTGCTTTTTCGACTAAGTGTCAGATCACAGTTCGCAAATCAACTTCAGACAAATTTTTTTTAAATCATATGCTAGAAGGATGTGGTCTCTAATAATACTGTTTTCAGTCACATGTCCTGGACTATTATTATTATTATTATTATTACGATTAAAGTTGTTATTTATGCAAGCTACTGAATCCCAAAGTCTTGTGCATCCATCTGCTTGTGTGAGTGTGAGGAAATTTATCAGCTGATCCAGCCTGCAATGCAAACAGTGCTTCAAGTGAATTGATAGAAAAAAGAAAGACTGTAATTTATTTAATGCCTATTTATAAAGGTATAAACTAGGAGAAGGTAAAACATTAACCTAACTAACTTGACCACTGCAACAAATACCCGGGCAGCAAAGTGGTGCATCGATCACCTCACAGCAAAAAGGTTTGAACTGGTCTGAAGTCATGCTCGTCAGGTTTACTGGTGATTTTAAAGTGTCTTTAGGTGTGACAGTAAATAGTTATCTGTCTGTCCTTGTTAGCGTGTTAATAATTAAATGATGCCAGGGTGTGCCAGCATAACAGAGAGCTGAACCGAGAGTAAAGGAACATTTATACACCAATTACATGAAATTTACTGACTCACTCAGGGGAGGAAAGAAATGCAGTGGATGAATTTTAAATGTTCAAATCTGGTTTTAGCAAGACAAACGAAGTAAAAAGGTCATCTGTTACCTGCACAGCACTGTGGAGCTTTCTAAGACATATTGCAGGCTGGTAAATGATTTAGTTTTATTGGAAACAAAGAAACTCTGGAGATAATCAAAACTATAGAAAGTAAGAGAAATACTGCCAGCATATATTCAGCTGGTGAAATTTAGTAAAAGAATGAAAAAAAGAATCCCAAAATGAAAATTAAAGTGAAAAATTGCATTTCTGAAATTAATCTGTCCAGATGAACTTGTATCCACGTTTGAAAGCTTCATTTACCTGCTGCACTAATTGCCACTGAAGCAGGCGTATAATCTAGTGGGGAGTGCGTGGGAAACCTATTGTTTCTGTTACAATCCTATTATCTCCGAAGTCGGATGTTGGAACCCGGAGTGGCTGTGTTCCAGTAGAAGCGGTCAGAGAAGCAGGCTTTGTTTGCTACAAAGAAATGTGACTCAAAGAAAAGCACACACGGTGTTTTGTGGCTCGTCTTACTTTGTTGTGTTTTGGGAGGCCATGTGTAATGTAAGAAGGTTGTGCGGCTGACAATGCCTCAGACCTTTCAATCTGATTAAATTAATACTTTAATGACGTGATGTTTTAACAACTTGCAGCACAGAAATCTGAAAATGTTGCCCTCATTCTCCTCTGTGTTTATGCTCTACATGACCACAAGGACCAGATTGGACCTTGTGGTCATATGTGTGATGCTCCAGCTTTACCTCCTTTGGATTTTTAATTGTGCTTGTGAGAAATAAATAATGAATAAAGAGATTTATTCATGTAGAGTGTTCTTTGACGTCATTCAGTTTGCTGCCGAATGTTTATTGGAAATGTTATAGCCTGAGATTGTCTCCGTGACCTTTACATAAGATGCTTATTCAGTCATGAGACCAAGGTTTAAAAATGCTGTCACATTTAAAAACAAGAGGTGAAAGAAGAGTGGCTTAAAGAAGTAATAATATCTGAATTTGCACATAGTAAGCAGATAAATGGAAGTCAGATATTTTTAGGCCTTTTAATTTCAATAATCCAATAAATGTAATCCTGTGTGTGGAGAAGTCTCAGAGAATGAATGTGGACTTGCTGTGACATTTAAAGCCACAAACAATAAAAGTAGTGGCATTTATGTGGGAATAGCTGCTTTGTTGGAAATAATTAAAGCAGTAAATCAAATGGGCAACAAATAAAATCTGTCTGCACTTGTTATTTTATGGCTGCTTTTATGTTTCTGTGGTGAGCTTGGAACATCAAGTACGTCTGGCCGATATTCATCTCAACAGCTGGGAGTGGATTATACGTATTCTGTGTGCATAATTTGGATTATCTGGCCTCCAGTGCATGATTCTGTGCAATAATCTGGAAAAAAAATCATTTGAAAATAAAAGCATTTGCATCCCTTCCCCCCCAACTCTCCCACCACCTCCTCCCACCCTTAGATTTAAAGTGTAGTCTGGGTACATGAAGGGGATTGGAGAGAATAGTGCACGAGGGATTTAATAGGCACACTGCACACTTAATCTGTCTTCATGAATGAATGAGTGGATGAATGGGATGGATGGATAAAGTGGGAGGATGGACCAGGAGGTTTATCCTCAGGTCATGTCTGTGTGTGTGCATTTGTCATCATAATAGCATCTAATGTCCTGGGCAGGTACAAGAAAATGGAAAAGAAAAAAAAAGTTTATTAGGTTAGTAATTAGAACCCGTTAGAACTGCATTATCTGATAAAATAAGAGTCTTTATTAATTATGGATGGCAGGGAATTATTGTTGTGTGTTTCAGAGGCAAGAGGTGGCGTTTAATAGCAAAAATGATGGATCTTAAATGTACAATAAAAATACAGAGTTCAGACATCTCTTCTTGAAGTTTCAGAACAATGTTTTAACACTTTGTAATGTTTCTGTACTAGCTTGGTCAAAATACAGAAAACATATACCTCCAGATAATCGGCTGCTGTGAAATTAGGGAATAATATTTTCTGTGAATAAATAAGTATGACGTATAATTCAGAGGGTTGTAGAACCACCTTTGGCAACAAAAACACGCAGTAACGGTTTTCTCTATGACTTTTATCCATCTCTTGCATTGTTGCAGAGGATTTTGGCAAATTTGTCTTTGGTTTGCAGGCGTTTGGTTATGCGAAGCTCGGCCACCGCAGCGTTTAAATCAGGGGTCTGGACTTTGTCTGGGTCATAGTAGCACCTTAATTCTATTTCAGCCATACTTCTGTAGATTTGCTGCTGTGCTTTTTTCTAATTTTACTGTCATAAACTTTCACATTTTACATGCTAACTGAGGCCTGTAGAGTTTGAGATGTAGCTGTTGGCTTGTTTTTTTTTTAATTTTTCTTTATTGCCTGATCTTGTAGTGAATTCACTGGGACATCCACTCCTGGGAAGACTGTGTTAACACACTCCTGAGTGAGGAGACCAGCAAACTACCCAAACCTTTACTTTTATAGGTGTGTCTATTTGATTAGCAGCACCTGGCTGTTACTTACCTTCTTCATTCCTATGGAAGTGCTAAGCATGTATTCATACAGCATCCCGTGAAACCTCTTTTTCAGATAAGTATTGACTCTTTATTCAAGTTCCAAATACCTGGTCTTAAATTTCAACTCAATCTCACCTCCTACCAGCTACAAGCAGTATTTTTCTAATACGTAGTGCATGCTGGTATCATATCAAACTATGATTTCATATGCTTTTTTCCAGACATGATCCAAAAGTGCCAACCTCATGCTTCGAGATGCAGAGGCACCCAGGTACTTAAGAAATGGGTCCCAGGGCTGATAGGATAAAAAGGGTTTATCCTTTAATGCTGCAGAAAAGGCTTCAAAAGGAATGATACTTCGCACAGCTTGCAGCCACAGATTAAGAGTAGGAGCTCCACGACTGATCCACAAGCCTAAAGGCACAGCGCAGCAGAACTTGTAAAAGGTCTCGAAAATTAACCAGTAACTCATCATTTAGTCCCAGCATCCAAGATATAGATGGATCTGCGGTTTCATGTATTATTTACATTGTCTACGTACAAAAGTGGCACACATGAGAAGTGAAAACGGGGTAAGGCTCCATTATTATGTAATCCAAATTAAATCAAAGTAGTAAAGCATACTTTTTACAACACAAAACCCATTTTAAAAAAAAAACATGTCTAAGATGCAACACTAGGATGTGACCCACAGTCACATCCAATATTAATTTCTAGTTCTAATGTATTTTATGTCCATGTATTAGTGTGATGTTGAAGTCTCAAATTAAGCTCAGAAATGAATGTCAAAGTATAAAAACATCACACTGGGGTTTTACAGAAAATTATAGCCTTTTGATAATGAGACTTTTACTGCAGCTGACCAATAAAAAGCCCCGAAGTCTCTAAACATTCCTCAAAATTTAACATGTTTTTCTCAGTTAACACATAAAACACAAAACCAGAATGCTTCAGAGATGGTGACGTTTTAAAATCGTTATGGTTGCTTCCACAGCACGATAACCTGCATGGTGGTCCTTTAGTTGTTGCCTCCTTTGGGTCAAGCAACGCTATGTGTGGGACTCACATTTAGGGTCGTGATAGGTTTATGTGAGTGAACTTCTGAATGAACTCGAAATCTGTCCTGAAATGCCGCTCGTTGGCCCGTCACCAGATCTCAGAAACAGCTGGAGGAGCAGGGGCACAAACAAGCCGAGGCACACAGCAAACTTCAGGAGATTAACCCTGCGATTTGTACCAGATGTACTGAGAATTGATGCTGCTGACTTTTAAGCGGATCTCTTTGTAGCACAAAAACAAGTCCTCATGCAGAAACAGAGCTCTCCTGTGTGTAGGTTATCTTCAAAGATAGCGCTGTCGTATGTGGAGACTTCGGGGGCCTGTGAGTGTTTTCCACAATGCGTGAATGTCCCTCGCAGCCCAGATCGTATTTTTATGTCATGAGTGTTTCCCGCAGAGACATCAAAAGTTAGCCGAGTGGTTCCCGGCAGCACTGAGAATGGTTTGGACTTCGCCTCCCACAGATATGTTCTCTCCTTGGCTGCGATTGAAATGTGTCTGGCTAATTATAGCAGCTCACCGCCCAGGATGACTGCAAACATCTGGTGTTATGTGCATTTATTGCCGTGCCGTTTTTGACGACTCCTGCTGAATAAAGTTCACTACGAGGCAACATTTTGTTTTTGTTATTTAATCTGTACTCTCTGCTGTTTTCTGTTCGTAGCTCGCGCAGCTTCTTCTGATGAGACAAGAAAACACTGCAGGCTGTCAACATTTTAGGGGCTGAGGCTTTACAGGCTTTACTTGATACTGAACAACTATAGCGTAAACAAGCATTTAAAGCTTATTTTTGGCCATAATGATGCACTTTTATTGGTTTTAACTTCACATGTAAGAATTTTAAGCTTTTTTTTTTCATTTTAATTTAATTACATAAGCAATTTAACAGCATCACTTTGTGCAGCAGGACATTGTATCACGTTGTAGAGGCAGAGGAGAAGAACATAACAAAATGTGAGCGCTAACAGCTGAAGAAAAGTTATTTCAGGTGGGACTGAAAAAACAACAAAAAATGACAAGAGAAAACAAGCCACCAAAGAAAAACAGGATATAGCAATACAGTAAGAATAGTAAACATGAAAGAACAATAATAATTAATAATAATCCTTGTTATAATAAACTTGGTCATATGGTACTCTTCTTAACAAAGTTACAAAGTGCTCCACTCAAATTTCTACTACATTGGTACAACTGGCTTGTACACTGCAATACATAATGGAGTCATGCCACCAACTGATTATGAATTAACAAACATTTATTTAACTTAATGTTAATCATCGTATATGTGTAACTCCAAATAAGTGGACAAACGTATGGGATATAATGTGCATGCAACAAATTAAGATAACCCAAATTTTAAAAAAAAACTCGATCAGAATCAGAATACTTTATTAATCCCTAAGATAATTATGTACGAGTGAGTCTGTGGCATGAAGATACCAAAACACCACTGCACTCAAAGCACTTTATAGAACTCATGCACACATGCACTTTTCTATGCTTTCTATCATATATTCATGTTTCATTGGATGCATCAGAGAGCAGCTTGGGGCTAATGTGGAAACTTAAGCAACTTGAGCAAAGGCTGGACTACTACATGTACTTTAAAGTTTGCCGAGCTATTTAAGTCTGATCCAAAGTGACTAATCACCAGTGATTAAATGACTGCTGATCTTTAAATTATTTTCCTGGGTCACAAAATTTGTAAATGAAGGACTAATCATGCACATTTGTGGCAATTATCTGGTGCCCACTAATGACCTGAGTCAAACAGCAGATTAAGCTTAAACGACACAATCAAAAGCAGCACTGTATGAAGGCAACATAAGGAGAGAGTTCACTCAGCCTCTCCTGGGAAAATGCAGACATCATAAAGCTTCTGGGGAAAAGATGAAAAGTGCCACAAGTGAAGTAATCAGTGTTTCGGGTTTTTTTTTTCTTTTTTTTTCCAGTTCATTTGGGACTAGCACAGTATCCTGTGGGATCTAGGCTGCAGATACTTCACTTAAGAGACAGATGTCTGCTGCCCAGTCCCAATGAAAGCCCTAATCACTGAGCCCACTGACATGGAAAGCTGCCAACGGATCACAGTGTCTCTAAACCTGCTGGCCTTGGATGGAAGCATTGATCAACAGCAGTCAGCTGATTATATCATGGTGGAAAATTCCAACAGGGTGTATCGAAAGCAGGGGCATGGAGGGGCATCATGGAAATTATTGTGGAGGGGTGAGGGGTCTGGATTTTTCTGGAAAAACAGTCTCGTACTTCTCTTACTACAATTTATAGAGAACGCTCTGAAAAATTAAAATACACTGAGTAAGTTCAGTTCATTGGACAAAAAGGTGACAGAGCTGATAGAAATAATGGCTTGTTACAAGAGACGTATGCAGAAGAGCAGCTCCTCTGCATGCTTTGAACATTTCGAACCAGATGGGCTACAGCAGCAGAAGACCACACCTGGTAGCACCTCGCGCAGCTAAATTGTACAGCATAAGGCTGGAAAAGTGTTGCCTGGTCTGAGTCTCGCTGTCTGCTGTTATATTCAGATGGTAGGGGTCAGAGTTTGGCATAGGCAACATGAAAGGATGGATCTATCCTGTCTTGTATCCACAGTTCAGGCTGCTGCTGGTGGCGTTATGGTCTGAGGGGTATTTTCTTGCACACTTTGGTCTCCCTGGTAAAAACTGATGTACCTAAAGAAGTGGCCAGTGAGTGTTTATGTCTTTGTTACAAACAACATATTTGTTTTTATGAGCCCCAACCAAACCACAGTTTATGGCTGCACACAGATTGCTTTTTGTTTGGCATGTCGTTACGTGTCGGCCACATCTCCTGATGTGCGTTTATGGGGGCACGAGGTCTGTCCATGATTAAAAACAAGAAACCTCTCCATTTTAAATGGTTAGGTTTTTCTTTCTGGTAAAGTTCTCAGATTCTCGTCGCAAACAACCCCCCAGCCACGCCCACCTCAACCAGTTTTACGTAAAACCAGAGATTTATTCTTATGTTGGTGGTTTGAGTCTAGTTAGTACCACACCATGATTTTACTGGGTTAAACTCTATCATAAAGAACACATTGCATAACTGTAAATTAGTTTAGGCATGACTCAGATAATTCAGGTGGGTACACTGAAGTTTATTTTAAGTGTTCTCTGCATGAATGACTCAACAGTTTGCCTTAATTTAGCTAAAAGTCGCTCTGTTTTCAGTGTGAAGTGAGACTCCAGTGTGTAGGTTGTGGGCTCTGTATGAAAACAGGTATCAGTGGGTGGGAGGCCACAAAAGGTCAGGTCCTGATAACTTGTTGCCATGGCACCGACTGCCTGAGTTAGCCTTGGTCTCAAAGAGCATTTGCCCTTTAGTTAAAAGTCAAGAATAACCTCCATGTAAGCTAACAAGGGAGATGAGGGTGATGTTTGCTTTTTACCGGAGGAATGAAGTGATTCACCGTTTAACTGTTAAACTTTAAATTCTGCAGTGAAAGGAATTGTGACAATGAAGGCCACAGATGAAATGATATCCCTCAGGAGCAAATTTACATAAAAGACGTACAACACAGGAAGCTCAGCCTTCCTGTGTTTCAGTATTAGTTGTTCACAGAGACAAAACTGGTGAATAATCACATTGTGACGGAATTACACCGTCCCGAGCCGCAAACAGCTGACCGGGGCTCATACAAGCACAACCACCTTTAAAGTTCCACTCGTCGCGCTAGATTACCGTGGCCGGGCGGGGTTTTTTTTCTTTTCTTTTTTTTCGTATCGACTGGCGGATAAGTGGGAAACGGGGGGGGGGGACAAGATTCTGAGCGGCACAGAGACTGACCCAACATATTTCAGCTCTTACCTGCAATAAAGCCAGTCGAGTAGACCCCGGGGATTGCTGGTGTTCGTGCGTAGGGAGAAAACCCAATGGGATGGAGTTCCGGGGTTTAAATCACGGGTTCACGCGCTTGGAGGGTCACATGAACTGCATTATTTTCCTGTGTGTTTGTTTTTGTCAGGCATCATTGTCGGCTGCCTGGAAGTGTGCATAAATGTATTGTAGTAATGCAACTGAAAATAAACGACGGGGAAACGAGTGTTCTGGGGAAAGAAATGACTGTTATGCATAGTGGGAGGGGCAATGGGGTATAAAAGGAGGACGTCAGGGTTTACCTGACAGTGGTAGAGATGTTACAGTGAGGGTAACATGTAGGCTGGTGTAGCCACTTGTGCTTTGTATATAGAGTTTTGCTTCATTTCCAATTAAGTCAAGTATTTATTTTTTTGTCCTGTAAATAATATTTTTGTGCACCTGGGAGGCCGGCAGAATAAAAAAGACTACACCCTAAATACCTTCCGGCTACGCCTGTGTTTGTGGAGAACCCCACCACATATGGTGGCAGCAGTGAGAGCACCGCCGGCACGCTCGTCACAGCGTCCTGCACTTCCATCATCATCCCACGCGGGCCCTCTGAAGAGGGAAGGCAATCCAGAACCCCCAGAAAACACCAGGGCACCAAACCCACGAGC
>VUQR01001263.1:0-12978 GCA_015108515.1 Hemichromis elongatus
GTGATGGGTGTTACTGACGAATTTGGCTCGGTGAAAGACGACATGTATCATGTCAGAATCGTCAGGACTCGTCACTTCACTGTCATTTAGCACCAGCCTGTGTGGGAGTGAAGACAAATCCACATTCCTGCGTCGTTATCAGGCACACTGCAGTCGGAGGCGTGAGTAATGATTAGTCACGTACAGTGGTGGCTGCTATTCACCAGTCAATACTAAAAAAGACGCCAGCAATGGCAGCTCCTGCTGTTAATGACATTTTTGGTGAGTGACATCAAACGCACTACAAAAGGCTGATCCCGGCTGTGAAAAACAAATCCAGCTTGTGCCGTGGGACCCGGAGTGAAACAGAGTCCTGGCAGTCCTTACGTTGCTTTAAAAATGATCAGTTCCCTCCCTTGTAAATGGCAGGGGCTCCTGGCATATCCAGAATAGGAAGCATCTTATCTGCAGCACCCCTCTTATCGCTCAGCCCCAGTGGAAACTATTGCCAGGTAGCGGGTTGTCATATGACACACAGCTCTGTGACAAGCAACAGCTCAACATAGTTTGCCACACCACTGGCAGTACCCATGTGATAAAACACAACATAACAGTACTGCAGGGTCTTGATAGCACTGAGGGGGAAATATGAACTCAGTGATGATTTATATCTGTCTTATTAAAGAGCTGACCTTGACCATGGGGAAAACTGGATTAGTTGGATTTATTTTTAACAAAGAGATGGGATGGTGTTATGCAGAGCCTCTTCTTTTTCATGCTCTCTATTATTTGCCTCACTCTTTCCCTGTCTTGTTTTTACTAGCATCCAAGCATGTTCATTGTCCTGTTAAACAAAAGGAAAGGCTGATGCAACAGTCCGTGGCCAGGCGTCTCTCCCTGGCACAACATTAACACAGCAGACACTGACTCGGCACTCGCTGTGGGGTAACGCTGCTTGAGCAAACAGCACACATAATGCCAGCACACTGTTTCATAGACACAGCCTGATGAAAGGATCCTGGAGGTGATTGAAGGGATGAGTGCACACTCCACACGAAACTGCAGGTATACATCCTGCTTTTCTTTTTCTTATACAGAAATACAAAAGCATGTCATTTCTTATACTTCTATGCATGTCTTTATTAACCAACAATATAATCACTTCAATGCATCCATAGAGGCATTTTACAAAGGTAAAGTAAACTTTAAATGCCACTTGCGACACCTTTTGGTGTTCCTGAGCTCACAGAAACAAGGCCTTGCTAACATTAACCTTGGCGGTGGTGACCGGGTACAGTTAAAATCCATTTGGAACACTAGTAAGTCCAAAATGAGAAATGATGGTCTCTGAGGATGAATACCAGTTCTTTAATAAATGAACCGCAAGGTATTTACATCGCTGAATTGGCTAGGGGACATTGAATTGACCTTACATTATAAGGTCACTTCTCCCCTCTCACTTTTCCCACACTCAACATTAGTGCTCCTTAATCTCCTCCTTCCTTTATCATTCCCCTTTTCTCCTCCGCTGTCTACACGGCTCGCTCCTTTTCCCTTACCATTAGACGTTATCTGAAAGACCAGATCACCATGGCAACAATTAGTCACATCGTCATCGCCCACACTTGCGTTTGATGGCTGTTTTTATTTTTGAGGGTTTGTCGATGCACCCCTACCTCACTGGCAGATCGCCAAGTAACCTGTTCTGGTGAAGAAGGAACAATGTTGCCATCTGTTGGATCCGTGTGTTTGCACACAGTCAGTGACACTGAAAAACACCCAGCATTTCCCGTGATGACTCATGACAGGCAATCACATGCCAATTAAGACCTTCGGCTCCAACCAGGAGCTGTGTGGCTCAACCGTATTTAACAAGTGTGAAACACATCTAGTCCCTCTTCAAAAAGGTCAGGATACGTTGTAGTATTTTTTTTTTCTGCCTTAAAAATAAGAGAAAAGAAAAACAAAGGAGCACTCTCTCTCTCTCTCTCTCTCTCTCTGGAGTTCTGTTATATATTCTACAGGCAGACACACATAATGGTGGTATGATACAAGTCTGACTCAGGTAAAAGTAGAGCATTTGTGGCCTGATGACAGTTGGTTAATTAAACACAGAAGATATTTGGGCTTACGACCAGGACTCATATTTATTTGTCAGGCCCTGCCATATTGTATATCTCTAAAAGAGCGCTCTCCTGCAGCAGGGTACCAGCTAATGTGAGAGATAATGTATTGGCTGAGATTTTGGCTGAGTGTTACCCTTGAAATCTTGGATCTGTTTCTGCTCTCTGGAGGCGCTAATTAAGTTTTTTTCTTCTTCTTCGTCTTCTTTCCCGAGTCTCACCATTAAGTGATGTAATACTTCATAGTCACAAATAATTTTCCATGTGGGACAGATCATTGCTCTTGTTATTTATTTTCCTTTCTCAAATCCTTGCCAGGGAAATCTTTACTTCCATATCAGGATTTCTTCAGCAGACAGTGCTAAAGAACTTACTCCTGAGCGCTAAAGAAAGAGAGAAGAGCTGATTGTTCGGATTGTAGATCACCCAATATTAGAGGTGACTGAACTCGTGTCTGCTGGGGGCATTTCTACACTCACACAATAGGTGGGGACCCCTGCTGAGACACAAGCCCAGGGCTACATTTTAATTATTATCCAGCAGAGGTGTTTGGCAAAAGATATATTTTGCTCGTCTTTGCCGTTTGAATAGTGCTTGTGCACGAAAGATTAATTTCTGCATCTCTCTCTGACCAGTCGCTGGCACACAAGTCTCTCTGTTTTCAGGTTTGCATCAAGAAAGACAACAGCTTTCCTGTTCTTGGACCGTAAAGCTCTGCTATGGCATGCCAGACTCTAGAAGATAAAAGAGACAATTGGTGTGCAGATGCTCAGTGATATTCTGTAAAATGACTCACTATTGTCTTAAGCAGATCTGCTCAGTGAATTTTTAGCAAAGTTGGCAAACAGCTCTACATCCATCAGCCACAACATTAAAACCACCGACAGGTGAAGTGTAGAACGCCTGTCATCTCGTTACAGTTTTAGTGTTCTGCTGGGAAAGCCTCGGGTCCTGGCATTTATGTGGATGTTACACCGACATGAGCCACCCACAAGAACATTGCTGTAGGCCGGGAATACTCCAACATACTGTTAAAGAATGGCACGTGGAACACAACAGAGACCCCAGTGCCACCAAACGCCCTTAGATTCCAATGAAGTCGTGCAACCAAAAAAGATGTGCGGGAGCAAACTCGATCCACCCTGCGAGCTATAAGATTCACTTGCCAACCCCCTGCTGCTGGGCCCCCCGGACAAGTTCTGGTGACACAGGGGGCACCTACACAAAATTAGGTATGTTTCAGCTTTGCAGTTCAGGTTTTTTGAGAACTCATACTCAGAAAATGCATATTAGAAGGACAGGTGGAAAAAATCAAATGTGCACATTTCCAAAAACAAAAAAAAATGTCTGAATTTTCTGTCGTACTATAGATTCTGCATCCTTCATCTCAAAGCACACTCAGCTATTCATCGTAGTTTACATTTGGATTCAGCACCACTCCTTTTAAAATAAAAAGGTTGTAGAATGCTTTCCATTTCATTTACTGTCAAAGTACGCTGCATTTTTAAAGTTTCCAAAGTGCTGCTATTTTTGGCTGCATATTGTAACACCCCACTGCGAGGATAATGATCCCACCCAAAACCCTTGGCTTAAAAACTGTGTGAAATATTTTCGCATTTTATGCTTTGCGAATTAATGCAAGCACCTCATTTCCTTTCATTATTTATTCATTGGGAGCAAATGTTTTCCTCTGTAT
Organism: Hemichromis elongatus; assembly: GCA_015108515.1. NCBI lineage: Eukaryota > Metazoa > Chordata > Actinopteri > Cichliformes > Cichlidae > Hemichromis > Hemichromis elongatus. The sequence goes on from VUQR01001263.1 coordinate 3,799, forward strand.
CCATGCGGATGCTTTTTTCCCCTTCAGAGGACAAAGATACAGTAACCCAGGTGGCGTTTCACAAAATTTAAAAAGAAAAATTCTAAAGAAAGACTTTTTTTTTCATGTTTCCTGTCCACATGCCCTCCCTTTAAATACCAAACTAAAAGAATTATCTTGACAGAGAGGGATAAAAATAGTTTCTGACTTGTTTTTCAATTATTGCTGAGTTTTCCATGTGAGGCCTCTTTTTTTCTCCAAAGAGATTTGCATAAAGTTTTATGGAGATTACAAATACAAACATGCCTCAGCTGTTGATCTCTTGCCAGCCTCCGTTATTCAGGGACCAAAATCAGATATCTTCAAACATCCTGAATATCACTGTGACATTATATAACTAACAGAAAACCACATCAAGACAGCTTTGAGTTAAACCTCGTCTCTGTCCCTCGAAGGTTGCAAACATTCATTACTGTTGCCTGTTTTTCGAGGGGAGGGGTGGGGGGGTATTCAAAGTATTGAACTGAAGCTGATCTTTAAGAATGAGTCTTCAAAACAATTATGTAGAAAATGTTTATGCGCTTTTAATGAGCTTCCGGTCAAATTTGCATTCTCTGGAATTGCTGCGCTTGCCAGTTATCTACAGCAGCTCGTCACACCAGTCACCAGACCTCACACAACTCCATTTAATTAAGCTGTATTCAGATCTTAACATAGCCAGACTGCACTCATTGTTAAGCCTTTCTCAAACCTTTGAATGTCTGTTGTACTAGACGTCCTCGAGACTGCATTGATCCTCTCGGGTACATTAACCTATCAATGCAGTAGGCACTGTGCATTATGATTAAGCGCATGGAAAGGATCCACGTTCCTCACTCAGAGGTCACAGAGAGGTAGCTACCACAATGTCCTGGCAGCAATATCGATGTGATGGAGTTCATGCCATGCCATATCTATCATGGAGTAAGTATACTGTGATTAACTGTGACCAGCAGTATGGTGGGGGCTATTAAACCTATATGCCACATATGGTAAGTGGGTCTGAGGTATTGATAAGAACACATGGTTATATAAGGGGGGCGAGCGGACAAGGAAATGGCCATCCTTCGAGATGCAGCGTAATTAAAGTGCAGGGAGGTGCTTGTGGTTATGACGGGCTCCTTGCCACATTTCCCACTGACTTTCAACTGGACGAGGAAGGTCAGCACTAAGGTGTTTAGAGCGGTCCCCACAAATTGTTGGACTGAGGCTTGATAATCTCCAAGGCTTTAATGGATCTGAGATCTGTTTACCAAGTGAGTGCACCTTACAAAGTCGTTTGGCAATTGTTTTACCCTCTAACACAATAATAGAACTGGAATTGGCTTCTTGATCAATGACATCAGTGGTTAAGTTGATATATTCAATAAGCGCAACAACCTTGAGCCTCATAGAATCGCTGCCCATGTGTGCGTGCGCGTGCGTGTCTCTGTGTGTAAATTAATGCACCGTGCTCCTGATCTGTGTGGAAGAAATCATAATTTTTTACCAGACACATTTGTTTTCATTTCTCTTTAAAATTGCTTTAAATGATATTTGAGGGCGCCTCTCTTCAGTAGATTGACCCAAAGGATATTATGTTTGAGAATGAGCATTTATTTGCATTCACAACAAAGTGCATAGTGTTGAGTAGCTACTGTGTGTTTATCTAAGCCCCCCACCTCCCCACCCCCACCCAACAGCTGTTTATTTCATCAAAAAAATCTGAATTTCGGTGGGTGCATGTAGTGGATCTACTGAGGATATGAAAAATGTTCTGCACTGTCTTGTCTTAAATGGGATTTTTTTTTCACTACTAAAGCTGGGAAAAGGAAGCAGTTAGCATGAGGAGGGGAAGGAACCCTGGCCTATCTGCCTGAGAGTGGATCTGAGGGCTGTAATGTTTCCTCCAGTCTACTCTCGGGCATTAATGGTTGAATGGATAGGATTGGACATGCCTGAAGACTCAACCAGCCTCTAGTCCCGCTCCTAGCAAATCTCAACAGACCCCATCTTAAGCTCAGATAAGCACTGTGGTCACTGCCCTCCGTAGACTTTGAACAACTCCCGAGTGTAAAACCCCTTTCTAATTTGTAGCTCATTTAGCAGATACAGTAGTTATGTGGTTTGCTAAGGCACCAAGAGACCAAAATGTGAGAGCAGGGAGGAAGGAAGAGATTTTATGACAATAATTTGGTTTCTAATATATGCAATATTAGAGCAAACTAATAACTAGTAGGGTAATGAAACCATATATACATTCCACCTTTGCTCTCACTTTATGTTATCCACAAAACCTGAAAACATACAGTCCAATAGTTCTCTGGCTAACATAAAGTGAGAACAAAGGTGGAATGTATATATGGTTTTATTAGTCTTTAACAAGAGCTACTTGTCACTTGTTATGCCGCATTGCAGCTCAGATACAGTTGCGAAGTGTCCACCCTTTAGAGCCGTTTAAGACACATTCTTTTTTTTTTGTATGCCATTTCTTTGTCGTCTTAATTTCACTGCAGTAATATCCATAATTCACAGAGAATGTCTCCTTGTCTTTCCTATATGAAATTAAAAAAAAGTTCAGAAATGGATTCCCCCTAAGTTTCATGAAAAAAAGTGTCAGATTCTCAGGCGAACAATGAGAACACTATTACAAGACTTGGCACAGAAAAGCCTCAAAGGCCTTGGCACAAAAGCCTGTACAAATTGAGAAGATAGAAGTGCAAACTCATTAGCTTACCAGGTTTCCAATCACAGCATTTTTTTTTTATATATGCTGTATGGCTCTGTCTGCAGAGCTCTCATCTGATGAGAGCCACTTTGCATGACTTCAAAGGACACAGTTATGCCTCAGAACTTAAAGGCTGATGTTTCCAGGGCTGATGTATTGTGTCAGAACATACAGGGCAAGGTATGTTTCACCTTAATGAAAACTTCCATCAACACACCTTGACATCTTATTTCCATTTATGTGGAGAGGGTGGGGGACACTGAAAATGTCACATTGTCATGTACGAGCACTCCTTGTTCTGAGTTGGGTTTTTTCTTTTTTTTTCCTTTTTGTGTTTCTGCTACAGTGTGATAAACTTCCTTCACCAGACTTTCTTCAAGCACCTATGAGAGGGTGAATCTATCTGCTCCTATTTGATATTTCCCAAATGGAATACAATACAGCACAGAAACAATACTTGACTTTGTGTTTAGGGGCAGAGACAATTGGAATCTCGGATGAATCAGGCAGGTTGATCTCACTTCTGCATGCACTTACGGTGTGGCAATTTCGAAAAGGCCAACTCTGAAATAGTAATGCATTTCCGTCTTACTTTATATTTGACTACATAATGCCTGTAATACCACAAGCAATACTCCAGCAAAGCAAAGTGTTTGATGACACAGAAGTCACAGTTGCAACAAAAAAAGCTCTTTGTTATGCAAATTAAGCCATTATGGAGATTTTTTTTTTTTTTTTTTTTGCACTCATCACGTCTGAGCAGATATTTGCTCTGGTCCTAGTTTGGTTTTTGGGTTTGCTTTCTGCTCCTGCGAAATCAAGTATTTTATCTGCTGTTTGAATATTTTGCTTGCACTCAGTCACAGATTCATTTGTGCAAGTGAGCGGATACAAAGATACAGCAACGCCCTGTGCTCCACTTTTAACCTTTACATGCTCTTGATATTAAATTAATTTTGCCAAATATAAATCTATTATCACCCACTAGCGTGTCCTGTTTCATCTAAGACATGTAAATATATTAGCCGCATTGATTTAACCACATTTTATAGAAAGTAAAAAAGACAAACACATAGCATCCATTATATAACCATGTTAAAAAATTACAGCTGTTATCAACACTGTCCTCTCAAATTTATGATAAAAAAAAAAAACATCGTATTACCATCTTTAATTCTCAACATTAGCTTACATGTAAAACACAAAACATAAGAATCTGTTTATTGCAAACGAGGCTGTGTGTTCACAGTGTGTGCGTGTGTGTGCATGTACTTTTCTCACTCACTGAAAAGGCAGCTTAGGTGGCTTTATAATCTTATGACCAGCACAACCCCTCTTTTGATCTCTGCTTTAATCGCAGTTAGTGCTCAGTGAGTTTAATCTCAATTAGCTTAGAATAAATCTCAGTTACATCAGAATAAATTGATTTGGTTTGTTTGGGGGGAGCACTACACAGACCCACTACAATCCCTCCAGGGAATGTTGGTCCATCTTGGAGCTGTTTTTTTTGGTCCACTGACTAATGCCCAAGGCATGTCATAAGAGGGAAGCCCTGGTGAGCCTGACCCAATCTTGGTCAGGATAACCATGCCCACTAATCTTCTCTTCTTCATAAGTTTTATGAATACAAGTTATTAAAAGCAAGATATGGACATTCAGGAGGATCCCAGACATGGGACACTACTCCTGCACATTATGATTTAGGATATTTAGTGACATTGCGAGTCCATACTCGTGTTCTCGCTAAGTCCAGACTTTGTAAGTTCACACAGGAGTCCGGACTTGCAGAGAACGCCAGACTGCAGCACAATCATTCTACAATTGGAACAGCAGTGTACTTAATGACAGCACAGCTCTGGAGTTTTTACTGACTTCCCCTCTTAATTTAACTGTGATTGATATTTGCAATGGAAATTAAACATGACATGAAAAAAATTGATCATTTTCAAAAAGTATCTTAAGCACTTTGGCAAAATTCGCTACACATCGCTTATATATCATCTGTTTTACAATGTCTAATAAGGCTCATAAAGTTAAGCACAATCTCTACATGCCTGAAACACAAGCTTAATCTGTCTATTAATAAAAATAGTATGTTTGCCTGAATAAAAAACAAACAGCTGAGATGTTATTTATTCAGAAGGCTTTTATTTTTATTTTAGTAGACACTCAAAAATTACAATAGACAGTTGCTGGGGTTTGGAAGAGAACTGAACTAATATTTAAAATATAATTGGATCATTTTTGGAGCAGCCTTCAGAATCTCCATGTATTAACATGCTGTTTTTGTTCCTGGTGAAAATATTTCCTCCTGAATTTAAATGTTTTTAATGTTAGATTTAATTCAGAGTCAGCTAATCTTAGCCAAACCGATTTACTCAGGAACAAATAAAGCTCTGAAATAAACCAAACATTAACAGTTATCTAAGTAAGTTATATATCATGTGTAAACACTGCGAGGGTCTGAAAAAGATGCAAATATATGATATCTTGATAAATCGAGCAGATATTTGAAGTTTACAAAGCTACATTCTCTTCTGAATATAACTTAAAGGTTTATTTTGTGACCCAGAATGACGAGGAATATTTAAAATTGTTAGCTGCGTTTCTCCACCATTGCCGTGTTTGAGTTTTTGATGAAATGCATTCTGGGGTATTTGGCTGGACAAAGTCCACACAAGTCACCACCGATGCATGCTCGATAAAACGGGAGGAGCGAGACCACATTTGGGAATTTTTAGTGTTCTCGGCTTGATGCGTACTTTGAATTTGAGCCACACCTGGTCTCCGACTGATTACGTATCACAAGTCCACGGGAACGTAAGAACACGCATACTGAGACACGGCCAACTGTGTCGAGGCACCCACTGACCTCCATGTGACCTCTATTCCTCATGTGCACCATAAATAATCACTCCTGAGCTGTGTTACTGTCTCACTGTTTTGGGATACCCCATGACCGCGCAAAGGCCATTCTTCTTATGTGAAGGTTCCCCATGAACTCCACCAGTGTCTCATAAAAAATACACACAAACCCATAAAACCATCATTTTCCTTTATTTGACTTCACGCTGGTGGATCTAAAATCCATCTCAAAAGATGCAAATGATCCAATTTTGTCCAGAACAGCCTTAGTGTACAAAAATCTGTAGCATCTAGACAAAAGCATAAAATCTTTAATTATTTTCAAGGAATTCTTTTTTAGCCTTTTGGGAAAAGGCTAAAAACAAGACATTTAAGGTATTTTTGCTGCCATCAAATATCAAAACATGTCAAACATGACCTGAACAATATGTAAGGGTTAATCTTCCCCTTGGGTACACCATATGGGAGATGCTGAAAGATACGCTGCTGTCACTCGTGAGTCTGTCTTTTTTTTTTTTTTCGCACAAATATGCCATCTTGCAGGGTGTGTGGGTAAGACATGATCCTATTATCCCATTAATGTCCATGCCTCAGAATCTTTAGCATTCATTTGCAGACTGCTCATCTCCCTGCACCACTTTCATGCTGTTCTGAGAGCAGCTCCTCCATGATGCTGCACTACCATCTGCTGGGGGAGCCTACAGGCAGAGTCAATCGCCGTTCATTGTCCCTCTTCCACATCTCTTTCTCTCTTTTTATAACAGAGATTGATTTCTCTGTCTGTCACTGATGACATTGTACGGCTGCTGTGTTTAAATTAGCGGCAGTCTGATAAGAGAATGTAAATGAATCAAATCTCCCTGGTCTCAAAATCTTACAATTCATTGACATAATATATTGGAGTGCTGTAAGAGTTACAAAAGACCTATTGATATGGTTTGAGACTGACAATGACCTGTGACAGCTTCCATTTATGATCAGGCTGTTGTCTGGGACTGTATTCAAGGAGAGAGCTTGACTCTATGCACAGCAGAGACAGCCAATAGCCACAGCTGTTCAACTCTTTTTAAAGGCAGCATAACACATTATGTAATGCAATTATGCATCACAATTAATAGCAGGCAATTGTGCAAGCAACCAGCCAGCTGTGATGGGTTTATATAACTGCTTAAAACTGACAAGTCAAAAAAGGAAAGTGACCAATGTCTTTCCAGTCCAGAGCAAATTTGCTCCTTACTAGATTAAATAAGGTGCAAGTTCTCCTTTGCCGCTCATGTGGTCCGCCTGGAGTTTAATAAATTGCTATGACATAATATAACGTAATATTGCTTCCAGTATGTCACATTGTTAATCTGTATAGCTTGGCTTACGTTCAGGTGCTGTATATGGAGTTCAATCATTGGTGAAAGTGCTCTCACACAGATTCATCGAGCCTGCGCGCATAAAGAAGATGGAGAATTGCTTTGAGCACTTTGTATGTTTAATTTGCATAATGCCTTTAATTTTAGTACGCCCGCTATTACACCCAAAGGATAGTTCAATCAGCCGACTATAGGCAGCGTGTGTGTAATGTACACAGTGAATGGAGGCTCGTCAATACAAATATATCAAGTTACATAAATTAACGCACATTATCAAAAGCGTGGGTGTATTCTTAATAGATATGGACAGCTATAGGTGATTACTGGCACAATTTTTGTATAACAAATAAAAAGCCTGTGTGATAAAAACAAATAGAACATGAAACCTATCCAAGAGCTGTAAACACGCCACAGTGTTACACTATGTGTGATATAAACAAAGCCATTCAAGCCGAAGGATCTGCTTTCCTCCTTCTTTCCACCTTGACTATGAGGCAAGAGTTTATCTTGAGCCATTTTGTATGTTGATGCTAAACTTGCTGCTCTTACACATGCAGACATGAGACACAGAGAGCCAAGGCTTTTCAAGGTGATGTCAGTAGCATCCCTGCCACATCTAACAGATGCGCACCCCGGCTCCCAGGACGATACAAGGAAATGTTTAATTCCTTGCAACTGCGCATATACATTAGAATGAATCGATTCATGTATGTCCTGAGCTGATATGCTCCCTGGTTAGTGCTGGGAATAGTGATCACAGCCCTTGAGAAGACAAACAGTCTCTGCTGCCACCTAGAGGTGTTGCCACTCTGCTTCACGGATTTATTCATCATTCCTAAAAACGTCAAGCTTTTTTTTCGACTCAGAGACCCACAGCAAACACTCCTCCCTTTTTTTTTCTTTTTTTTTTACTGACAGTTTGTGGCAGACTACAGAATATTAATGCGTTCCAATGCGGTAAATGTACACAGTCATTCACAGCTTCAAAGAAGAAGTAAAACTCAGAATTCAAGACTTCCACATGCAGTCTTTTATTTTCACTCAGCTCGAAAACGCAGGTGCAGCATGTAGGTGCATGCCATGAGGAAATGACTTGCAGTCTAAACAGCTGTAAATTTCAACTGCATGGTGGCCTCAGTCTATGTCAACATTTTATTACTTAGATTGATTAGAATTATATAATGCTTGCCGTGACTGACTGACTCTACTCAATGGCTCTGTAAAAGGAAAAGCATCGTGCAAGAGCCGGAGTCGTAAAGAAGACGGGTTCACTGGGGGCTGAAAGGCCCGTTGCCCACTGAGGCTGAGAAATCTGACTGTGCTAGCGATTTTGGAGCTGCATGCAGAGAACATTTTATGTCACAATTTATTTCCCAGGATATAACGCATGGTGAGTCACCTTTATTTTTGGCCTGCTGGGTCTGTAGAGCTTGCATAGTCTACTTCAAACACCGCCTGCTACTCATTCACATAAACTTGTGGGCACTAAAGCTGTACAAACACAATGTTCTGCTGTGGACCAGTGAGCATGTCTTCTGCAACATTTACAGGTTAAGGAGCAGATATTATTCAATTTCCGCAATTCTGAATTCAGATAAACTGCAGCAAAGGATGAGCGTTTTTTTCTTGAAAATGTTGTGCGAGGTAATGTGGTGTAGTAAAAGGGTATTTGTTAAATGGACTGGAAAAAAACAAGTTCACAAAAGCTGAACACTGGACCCTTATTAGCAACAAACAGCAAGCTCCTCTAATTTAAATAAGGTAAACCTACCGAGAGGAGACTTTACATGCTGCTGTTCATTAAAGTGCTGTTAACTGGAAGGGTTTTCAGAAGTTTTCACTGAGGGGAGCCAATCAGGGGTATATCCAACTGTGATGTGTTTACTGGAATAACTGAGCAAAGCTGGATTAAAAAAACAAGCAAAGCAGGCATCTTTCCAGGGAACTGCATACAGGGAATCCTTCATACTGTGTCTTTAAGCGGTTTCATTTTCAGAAATCTAGTTTTAATAATACACTGGTCATTTAGGAAGTTGCATCAGTTTTGCCATCAGGTAATGAAAACATAGAAAAACTCAGGTAAGGTCCCTTTTTTTGGGTAATTATTTTCTTTATATGTTCTTTTATTCTTTTGTTTTGTTTTATGTTTAGTTGTTTTTTGTTTTGTTTTGTTGTTTTATTTTGTTTTTGGGGTTTTTTTTGGGGGGGGGGGGGGTTTTGGGTGGGGTT
>VUQR01001267.1:0-12688 GCA_015108515.1 Hemichromis elongatus
GGATCTCAGAACTGGATTATAGAAGGCAGACAGTTGGTGTCGTAAACCACCGCCTCTGTTCAAAGATGGCCGTTCACAGTGGACATAGATGGCTTCTTTCACTCCTCTTTCAAACCATCTGTCTTCTCTGTCCAAAATGTGAACATTGGCATCCTCAAAAGAGTGACCTTTGTCCTTTAGATGCAGATGGACGGCAGAGTCTTGTCCCGTAGAGGTGGCTCTTCTATGCTGGGCCATGCGTTTATGAAGTGGCTGTTTGGTCTCTCCAATGTAGAGGTCTGGGCATTCCTCGCTACACTGTACAGCATACACCACGTTGTTGAGTTTGTGTTTGGGAGTTTTGTCTTTAGGATGAACCGGTTTTTGCCTGAGTGTGTTGCTGGGTCTGAAGTAAACTGGGATGTCATGCTTGGAGAAGACTCTCCTGAGTTTCTCTGATACTCCGGCTACATAGGGGATGACAATATGGTTGCGTTTGTCTTTCTTATCATCCTTCTCTGGTGTCTGATCTTCTTTTCTGTGTATCTTTGCTGAGTATGTATGGGAAAGCTTTGCATCAGGTGGTTAAAACCATCCAGTGCATCGCCAGCACCCATCTGCTAAGCTTTTACATGATTTGATTCACATGAAATTCCAAACGTCCAGACTATGTTTGTATACATTTTTTAAAAAGTGTTTAAAGGGAATCTGGTCAGTTTTAAATGTGACTCATGCACATTTCCATTTGAATATTCATATTCTTGGACTTTGATCTGTGACTCATGCAAAGCTACTGTAGTATCTAGTGATTTATAATCTTCATTTGCCTTATAATGGTCCTTGATGCTAGAGATACACCAATCCAGCTATTTCCATTTCTGAGCTGATACAGACACATGGTTTAAGGGATTTGCTGACACCGTGTACTGATCCTGTACCAGTGATAAATTAATAAGCTGTAATGTACACTGTGAGGATGAGACTCACATATAATATCACATCTAGTCTTTTGAATCAGGATCTGACAGAAATCTGATCCAAACATCTGTGATGTCCCTCATTTTATCAACTGTCTGAAATGTCCTGCTGTAAGTCCATCCTAGGCTTTACGTCAATTTTCCTCTTATTGGTTCTCTGTCATAAAAAACACGACATGGCCATATAAGGGAAATCACCTCAACATGACATAACATCACACAGATCCAAGACTGAAAAAAACCTGTTTGAAACGGAGCGTTTACAGCAGTCTTTCATATAAAGACTTTATTAGAGATGATCACACAGAGGTACAGGTGAAAATGCAAATATCTTAAACAGCCTTTCAGATTGACCCTCTGGACAACAGAACAGGCAACGTCAGTTTGCTACTAATACTGGAAGCGTAACATGCCATAGGGGACAATGTTAGGTGGCCAGATTAAGTATTAAGGTAACATATGCAAGTCCCTTAGAATTTTAATAGTTTTTAATAGCTATATTTAATGTCTGCCACGCTTGCATGTGTATGTGAGCAAAAGATGAAAAGGGTGCAAAAGATTTCAAAATCTCACAATATACAGCGAATACACACTCACACACACTCACGCACACACGCACACTAATCTCATCCTCTGAAGCGGGATGGCGATGTGATCTTCCATTAGCTTTAGCTTTGCACTTAGGGGTGGGTGAGGGGTGCTGAGGTCCCCAGAGGTGAAACTCTATTAGCACGCAGCATGAAAGTCAATGAAAAGGACCCCAGTGTGCTCCAGTCCCCCAAGAATATTAATGTTTAATGATATCTAAAAAGGCTAATTCCCCCACCTCTCGCTTCTGTTCTTATCCTCTCATTAAATATCCTCACAATATCATCACCTCCTCAGATTAGAGCACTGACCCTGTCTACTGAAGGACTCACCCTTCACTGATGGTAAATGCATCCTTTTTTCTCACACATACACACACAGAACATGAATGAAATTAATGTGCCGTTTAAGATGTGTTTAAGGGGAGACCATAGATTGAAATATGGAGGTGGGAAAAAAAAAAGTGACTCATGTGCGGATAGAAAAAGAAGTGAGTGTTTAAATCAAAAGAGTAGGATAGAAACTACATCTTGTGTCTCAGCGCCATCTGTTACATCTGTTATGTAAAACTATCAAACTCAGACAGGCTTTTTTTGTATCATTTGTTAATTGTTTGTTTAATAAAATCCCCATTAGCTGTGTCTTAAAGCAAAGCTTTTGTTCCGGGGGTACATGTGTATAAACTAGGGGTGGGAATTTAACACATTAATTGTGATTAATTAATTTGAAGAAAGAGGGAAAAAAAAATGCATTAAAAAGTTTACTCATTTAATCGCACTTTGCATTCTGAACAAAGGAGAACTTTTGTCAACGCACGATTTCCTGGTTTACCGATTACACTGATGCAAACAACTACAAAAATGGAAAAATCAGAAGAAACGATGCTGGGACTGAAATAAAAAAAAAAAAGGGCTTGAGTTTACAATATTCATGTCCATGTCTATTATTTATTCTGCCGCCCACTAAAACCCTCTAAAATTAAAAAAAACAAAACATTTTCATGTGCGATTAAATGCAGTTAATCAAGATTCATTAATTACAAAGCCCCTAATTATATTAGAATAATTTTTTTAAATCAAGTCCCACCCCTAGTATAAAAGCTATTAATAAATACTGAGGTCACTTGAATATCTGAGCTCAGAGAGCTAAAAAAGGTAGTAGGTACGTAGTAAGCTAACAGGTAAATTGTTTCAAACTATTTTGGGTTACAACTTTGAGATTAGGCCAGGTTATACAAAGTATTTGCAACAAGAAAGTTGTGAATAAAGAGTGTACAATTCACAGTAGATTTCTTTTCAGTCCACTGGTGTTTCATCTGGACCTCTAGGGATAAATGAAAGAACCAAGGAAGTACTTACTAATTTTGTGATTCAATTAAGAGCTCATTTAATTTAAGACTAATCATCTCGTCTAAAAGTAAGGTCACTCAGAGCATGGCTACTGTTAGCACCGAGGCACCAGCATCCGTCTATGTTTGTAGGTTAACAGCCACTTAGCTGTAGTGAATGTGTTTGCGGTGATAGGTCTGGTCGAATGCTTATATGTCAGTTCATTCAGACACAACCTGCACGCTGATTTTCATTTCCCCGATCAGAACACTGCTGGAACCAGCTGATCTTACTTTTAACTTTTCTCTCCTAATGCATAGGATGAGGTAAGTGGAGCTGTTGGATTGTGACAGATAGCTGGTGAACCAGTGTGTTGTTGATGTAGTAATAATATAATAATAATAATAATAATAATAATTGTATAATTAGCATTTATTTCAAATGCCATAACATAATATTATGGCAACATTTGTAGTCAATAAACCGAACAATTACTTGATGCTCACATATTATGTGATTTTGCTCTGCCAGGCCTATCGTACAGCTGTTTACACTTCCTATAATCTCTCAGGCACTATGGCAGTTAGTCCAGTTGTCAGTAAGTGATGCTCAAAAGCTGCATTGAGATTGAAAGGGTTGTAGTGGCTTTTGAAAACCTTGCCAGTACTTGGCCTTAAACAATTCCTCACTTGGCTAGTTTCCATGTCTGCTACATTTTTATTTTTATTTTTTTTTGTAATGGACCACAAGTATAAAAAGTTCTTCTACAGTCATATGCTGTTCAGCATGAATGTGAACAGTCTGCAGTAAGTAGAACCTAAAACAATTAAAGTTCACATTAAAGCACCAGCATGGCAAAGCAAAGCCCACATTGGCCAAACATTAGCCCTGCCGGGTTACATTGCCTGGCCTACTAATGTAGCCCTCAGAGATGCCCTGGTTGGGAACTTTCTTTCAGGGAACTCAGTTAGCATTTGCACCTGGACATGTTGTCAGAATTAACAAGTGGATAGATGCTTTAAACTTTAAAAATATATCATCCAGCTGAATGTCAACAAATGAAATGAAAACATTTCAAATTCGATTAATGTTGTAATGATTTTGTCACTTTTTAAGTAATGTTTGTAGGCGTGAAAAATATAACTTTCAGTGATGACAAACAATATTTTAACGGAGGAAATTTCCATGCGACTCTGTGAATGATGTAAAATGAACATATAACCATAAGATTGCTTAAATTGTTGCAAACGTGCTATGCAGCATCACAACAAATGAAGGCATTTAAAAACACAGATGGACTCTCTTGCACACATGCGCACACAGCAGATCAACCCCAAATGCACCAGCGAGCAGGAACTCACACCAATACATTCCCAAGGACACACACAAATGCACAGTGCAAGCAGGCAAAAAGTCAGAGGAAATGCTTATGCCTACAAACACACTCGGGAGAGGCTGCACAGCACTTAAGTGGTCACTTTTACACACAAAGGCCAATCACAGGAGCTTAGCTGGCCCCATCAAGCTTTTTAGTAAATGCTGCCGCACTGAAATTGCTTGTTTAGTTAACCCTGTATGCTACGGAGAGAAATGAAGCTCCCTCACTCCGGTCTGAATCGTGGCAAATGCCTAGCTTTGAAGTCATTGTGTGTGAGATGACTAGGCCTTGTCATTTGTGAGGAGGGATTAGTCATGCTATTTTTATTGGAGAGTGTGCATCAGCTTTCTTGAGTGCTGCGTTTTAAGGATTTTTGCTTCTGAGGTGTTTTCGCCCGTCACTTACACTCTGTGAGCAACGCGCATGAAAACACTTTTTACATTGTGAATTTTGCATTACAAATTTGCTGAACTTTGATGCGCACTTACTGCTTCACTGGTCTACATAATATCACTTTTGTAACTGAATCTTTAGTTATAAAACTGATATTATACATACCTCATGTGTTGTGTGTTATTCATTAAAGCCAATAATATGCTGTGGATAAATCTAGCAGTTTACAGTTGCACTAAATTCTGATATAACGGACTTATAAAAAAAAGATTTGTTCACATTATCAAGTCGATAAAGTATAGCACCAGCGTGCTTTACACAACATTCAGACGCATTCATATACTTGTTTCCTTTACTTGAACACTCAAACGTGCTCAAGGAGAATAGAAAAGAACCAACAATTTACAGTTTAAGCTGTGCAGTGTCATCTGTAGCCAGAAATGCTTTCTCTCCATCTCTCTTTGTCAACGTTGAGTTCATTGCTATTATAGACAACAGTGATCTGGTTCTTCACATCATTGCCAGTTGACTGACTCGCACCAAGTGAGCAGAGAAATAGCATGTTAGGAAGTGAGAGATGACACGAAGACTGTAAAGCAGGTTAGGAACTCTACGTGTTATCTTGCCGTCACTTTCAAGCTGCTGTTTTTGCACCGCTTATGTTTTGGTGACATAATTTATCTTATGACAATGGCTTTCCTATGATTTTTGGTAAGCCCGGCTCCTTCAGGACACAACAAAGAAAGGAGATTCACACAGCAGCTACTAAGAAAACGTATTAACAATTTAAAAAAGAAAAAAGAACTGTAAGCCAAATAGCTGCCAGCGCAAAACTGCAACAATATCCAACTGATACAAATGACAGCCAGTTTTGCGGCCGTTGTGAAAAAGAGGGAAAGCTTTCTTGGTAAGAAATCGGCTTATGTGCCCAAGCGGGAGGAATACTTTAGTTTCTCCTGAGGTGTGAGAAGCTGTAGATTAGGATGATGCAAAGGCAGGGCCGACTCCCACTAATGACATAAGATATATGGCTCTAACTATATTTCCATGTAAAATGAGCACTCGGAGAGGTTAAAAGCTATGGTCTTAACTTTAGAGTGCACATCTTCAAACGTGGACATAAAGTTAAATACTAGAGAACGTATATTAATGTAAGTAGACCTGGCTCGAGAAAACAAATGGGTACAGTGAAGGAGCTGAGAGTAGATGGCCAGTTAATTGACCACTAATGGCTTCATAATCACAAATGGATGGAAAATATAAATAAATGATGCTAACAGAGGGTTTGCGTTGGCATGCCTAGATGACAAATCAAAATAAGGCCTGTGGAATGGGAAGAACTGGAGACATTGGACGAAGACCTTTCATCTATTGGCTAAATTTATAAATTTCACTTTTTGTCCAAAAGTAACATTTAAGCAAAGCATTTTGTAAAGTCCTCAGTTCCAGAGTGTCGATGCTTGAATATTGCTAGTTATCATTTATAAGACTCTATCAGTGTTCTCGGGTTTCTACTTGACTGCGCAGAGATTCACTATCCCATTGATGGATATGGTCGTGTGACCTCCATTTAAACGGACAGATCATTTTCATTTTGTTATAAATATCTATTCTCTCACACTGCCACGGTGTGATTATGTGCCTGTGCAGCACCTGCACGTGGGCAAGGCCGTGTTTTTGTCTTGTGGATTATACGCCTGCATGAGTTGTAGGGAAGGGGCAAAAAAGCAATTGGTGAGACTTCGACTGGAGATGGAATTGCCAGTTGTATATCTTAAGGTCGGACATATTTATGTCCGGAGAGGCTCGCCTTTCTGCCCGCTCATCACACAAACTGTCTGGTAGTCACCCGTGTGGTGTGTGGGGTTTCTGCTGGTTTCATGTGCAGTGTTGATAAGACGAAACCTACTGCATGTGCGTACTGTTTACTGTATGTGATTACACATTTATTCCCATTTGCATAATGATGGTATTTGATTTAAATAATTAAAAATACCCTACACTGTAATCTAAGCTAAGAGAACCATTTAATTACTAAATATTAAGTTTGATTTACTGTATTGATGGAAACAAAACCATTGTCCACAATGCAACCTTTATTTAATGATTTAAAAATAAATAATGCATAATTTATACAAACCATACATGGTGTAAAAGATGGAAGTAGCCACTGTGAAGTCCTGTTTTGAGACCTTGAGGTGAGAAGTTTGACAATTTCTTTTTAAAATTATTGATATGACAAGCACGACTCATGTCTGAGAGTCGAACTGTCCTATGATTAATCCTCCTTACTGACACTTAAAGTTTTACAAAGTTATGTTTTATTCACTGTCATGTAAAATGAGAGTGAGGCTATATATTCATCAGGAATGTGCTCACTAAAGCCAGGCCTGTGTACAACAGGGCTGGAAGTCTTTAAACCACCGCAGGCATCGCCCCCTGCTGGCTATAAAAATGATAAGATAAATGTTTAAACACTAAAGCGTTTGCTTTACTTTTCCAACTTTAGAAGCTATGTCCATCTTTTGTCACTGTCTGTGATTCTAACGAACACATTGAGCAATGGTTACTGAGCTGATTTAGGCCAATTTCATTTCTAGATTAGAAAGAAAACGGTGAACAAAACCAATATTAACATTCTAACTGGAATCTTAAATGGATATTTATTTAAATGGAGAATAATCGAACTAAAATCTTGCTAATTAGGCTAAAATAAGTGCAGATTAGGAAAACAAAAACCACTGATGAACAAGAATTGGAAGAAATGTAAGAAAAACAACCAAAATAAAATATAGTGCACACAGGCTATTATCAATATGAGGCAAAAAAAAATTAACCTGGGAAAAAAGCAGACAATAATTTTTCTGTCTTTGAGAACACGTTACACATGAAAACTTGCTACACAACTTTCAGAATTTGCTCCTTTTTTTACATTTTAAAACAGTTACATTGTGCATGTGAAAATGTCACTAAGGGTTTTTTTTTCTAAAGTAGTGGGAAAAAAATTACACTGTGTGAGAGCATGTCAGACCCTAAGGCCAACACATGAAACTGCCCTAAGCCTCACTTAAAAAATACTTTTCATTAACTTCTTTTTATCTTTCCACAAAAAAACCAAATTCACTGATAAAGGACCAAATTAAAACCAAAGAAACAAACAAAAAAATGATACAAAAAGTGGAGTTTGTGATAATACCATATCATTCCTAGGAAAGCACAGCTCCTTTTCTATTGCAGTAGTGGCTTTGCTACAATAACCCACATCCCTCGATCAGTCACCCAGCCACAGTGTAACCCAGCAGTTCCACCTCCTCTGTTGGAAAATGGCTGGTTTCAATTGCAGACTTGTCGTCATTTGCTCCATTGTATAGACCTTTTTTAGTCTCTGTACCCACTGAGTTATGGACGGTGGTTCTGGGTAATTTTTCCGAGTTTGCTAAGAAAATGATAACTGTAATCAGTAAAAGTATCAGTCTGAGTATTGGTCTGAGCTGTATGCTTCGTGTAGCTCCCCAAAAAAAGATCAGCGGCTCTAATGGGGAATTCGCTGGTAAGATTTGATCAGTTTCTTTCTTGACCCGTATCCAAAATCCTTGGATTACTGGGCAGTCCCAAAGATATCCGAGTGGTCTCCTATTTTTCCAGATTTTCTCCAACATAGATCCCCGTTAGGTTCTTTCACATATGAAGAGATTATGAGAGACTTTTAGTTTCTAGTCGAATTCTTTCCATAGTTAACTATTAATTTCTTTATAGCAAACTGTATATGACTCTTTCCGTACTTTATCACCAGTTATACTTAAAATTCCTATTTTTACTTAATATTTGCAATGTTTTTCATGTTTTTATTTCTAAGCCTTTTATATTTATTAGAATTTTTATAAGGGGGGTGTTTTTCTGCTTTATTAATAAGGTGATCTTCTATACTGTTTAGAATTTTATAAGCTTCGTTTTTTTAAAGTCTGTTTGAGATCCAGTCCTATTATAATATTATATGTATTAAGTTTTCACCTTTCATTCATTTGCTGTTGTTTCTGATTACTATACTGTGCAGCAAAACATAGTATCTTGATGTATAAAAGGGGATGCCTGACCCTGAGATGTGAAAATGTGACTTGAGCATCCACTTAATGAAGTCAAACTGCATAAAGGACGAATGCAGAGAGCAAACTGAGGCCTGTCAGGATAATTTTATGGGCCGTTACGTTACTGTCTGATGAATTACGTTTCACAGCGGTTATTAGAATCAGTTCATCCTTTGTGACATCTGCACGAATGAGCGCTGAGACAAAGAGCTGGGGAGACTAATGGCACATTTCTAAAAAATGTTTTTGTTTGTTTTCTTCTGACGCTTCCCTATTCACTTTTGTAGACCAAGTTAAAAGGCATTTACCCACATATTTGTGCTGTGTGAAAGGTTTTTATCATGTGGAACAAATCCCTGATTGTTTCATTTCAGATTTAAGCTTAGGACTGATGTCATGGAAGTATCTCTCTACAAAATGAGGGAGTCTCTGATCTGCAATGCATTTGGTGTACAATGTCTGCCATAAGCTGCTTTATTGTCTGCATGCACATTAGTTATTCACAGCTCCACCCACCACTACAGGGGAATTCACAACCTGTGCGAGTGAATTTTGAGTACACTAGTAAAAAGAACGACTCTCACTTTTCTAAACGTTTGGAAATGTAACATCACCGAATGGTGTAAGCCTAACATCTTGCTTAATCCTAGAGATTTATGATGGTGTGGTATAAGTTGGGAGGAGAGGGGGCATATAACAATGGGCGCAGGAGGAGTTAGATAGAGGCCTTCGTCGTCCTGAGCGTAAACTCTGGACTGCAAGACTATGAAGTCCTTGTTCTGCTCTGCAGTCCTTGTGAACTCTGCTTTGGTGAACTTGAAGAAGTTCTTCTCCTTCTACAGGTTTTTTTTTAGAGTGGCCATCTAGTCCCAGTTAGTGAGGAGGAGGAGGAGGAGCTCAGTGATACGAGGAATGCCACAACAGTGGCCTGGTTTTCAGCCGGTAGGTAAGCAAGAGATGAAAAGGCCAGGGACAAGCTCCTTAGCAGTGCCTGAACTGAGGGCTTTGTATACTAGACTAAATCATGGCAAATGGGATTTAGTCTTTAAGTGGATGAAATAATACAAATAAAATGAGCTGCCAGTTAACTTTATATACATGTGCGACCTGCCCATGTGCAAAATGCTGCCATTTTCATGTCAAAGCAAATAAACAGTCTATGTTTTGAACAGTTTCATCTGACACTATACAAGACTTGAAAAGTTAAAGTTTTCGAGCCTTAACTCCTGTTTTAAAAGTGAGTGTAGTGCCCAAGCCAGCAGTTAGTGGTCACCCACAGTTTGCAGCTGCATAGAGGAATTTGGTCTTATCTGCTGCTACATGCAACTTGTTCAATAAATAAGTCTTGCCATCACTTAGTTCCTTGATCAGCAGTGAGTCGGGACCCGCTAAGTCAGTTTTATGAGTATTCCTTTGATTTACAGCCACGTCTGTTTTCTACCTGACAGGATAGGTACCCTGCAAGCATCAGATCAAGTACCCTTGATCAAATTCTGCCATCGGTGTTTGTTATTAATCTCCAGCCATCTGTTTCTAAATGCTGATACTAGAACAGATAATTGTTGCTCATCCATCCAAGAAACTGTTCATTTGAAAGTATATGGCTCAAGCCAGATAGCTTTACTCATTTCCACTCAAGACTTAAACCCAATTTAATGTAAATCTTTTAAAGACATTATCATTATTTTTCTTCCTTTTTATCACTCTAATTATAGTTTAGCTTATTCCTCTGTGCTTTATGAGTAATGTATTTCCCTGAGTAGAGGATATGAGCCTTATTAATCCTGCACACATCTTCAGGAGGAAAGAAGCTAACTTCCTCTTTGCTCCACTTATGTCCAGCTCAAGTATTCATATCTTTCTTTCAAATATTTCTGATGAAAGAGAAATTGAAGTCTATAATTAGCCTTTTTAAGCTGTACAGTGTATTCCACTCATCCTAACGTTTGACGTATCGAAGAAAAAAAGTTGAACTCTGAGCCCTCACAGGGAGAAGGTCTTATGGCTCTATTATGTTGTGGGGTGTCCGAACATGGTTTGGTGCAGTTGTTCATCTTCAGGTCCAGCATTTTTTGTGTTGTACGTGGAGATTTGTAGACCCGTGTCTTCATGTTGGGGGTGTCTGTTGGGACCAGGGGGCAGTGTCAAAATAATATGGAATAAATGATAATATGCACTGTTCCTCTTTGCTTGGGCTGCTACAGAGTCTGTCTAAAAGCAGGTCTCCCCACTCTGCGTCTATCTTGAAACACATCCATAGATTTCAATTCAGACTTCTTACATTTTTCTATTTTTCTCTGTTTCTCCTTAATTTACCCCCTACCATGGAAAAGACAAAGGGCAACTTATTTACAGTTTATTTCTTCACCTTTATCATAGTTAAGACTGATTGGCGTAGTAGCTCTTCACCATGAGTGTAGACAGAGATTTCACCAAAGTAAACCACAGAGACACCAGCAAACTCAGACACGTAATATAGCTCCATCCAGCGGAACACAAATATTTTAAAGAAACTAACAAGGGCTAAGCTAAACCAGCTACAAGCTGCCTGCCCCAGCATGAGCCTTGGTATGAACACAGGTTTGAAGCAGTTTCAAGGAAAATAATGGAAATGGATGAAAAAATGAAAAGGGTTGACATCCTGTTATTTTGAGTTGCTTAAGTGAGAGAAGCTGTTGCAACTTAGTGTAGTTTGGGGGGATTTGTAATGTTTGATAGTTTATTTTATTATGGAGAAAATTAAAATTTTGTTTTTAAAGGCCATCAATTAAAGTTCACAGAAAGAACTGCTGTCTGTTACCTTCCTGTTCAAGCCAGTGAGATTGCGAAGTCTCCCCTGGACAAAAAGCTGTCACCTTTTTTGGAGCACTGCCCGCAAATGCATCTCCATAGCCTCTAGATTGCCTACAGTCTTACAAAACTCTCTCTGCATAGTCAAAGACCTACAGAAACAAATACAAATGAGGGGCCACAGGTCACATTAGTCATGGAGAGTCTGTAGTTTTTCTGAGTCGCCTTTATCCAGTGATAAAATTGTCTCTTCCAGCATGAAAGACCATCCTTAGGACACTGAAAATGTATCTAGACCTCAACTCACCCGAGCACCTGTGAGAGATTTTGGACTCCTGAGGGAACAACTTTTGGAACAACTGTATCCATCTCTTCAGCATAGTCCCAAAGAGGAGGCTTTTTGATGCTGGTGTGGTGGCACTTGGTATCACAACACCTTACTAAGATGTGTTATACAGATTTTCCTTTCATTTGTCACCTGTTTGTACACAAAGACATAGTCAGCCAAATATGTTCCATGCATCATGAGACAGACCCCCTTTTGTGCGTGGAAACTGTGCAGCTGGTTTTTTTCCCCTTACTAGTACAATTTTTTTTTGGAGCAGATGAAAACTGCCGGCTTTAATAAATCTGATAAATTACCAGTTGCAAACTGTTGACCAGTCATTTTCTCTGACAGGGTGTATTACCTGAGTTTCTCCTTTCCATAAAGATGGATTGCATATAGTGCTTGATTGCTCCCTAAGGTGTTAAATTACAGATTTAATAATGCTGAACTAACTGAGCATTCTCAAGTGAATTTTCTCAGCAACGAGCTATTTACTCAGTTTCTCAGCTGTTCAGTTTCTCATTTGCTCAAAGACAAGCAAAGATATAAGCAGATGTACACAAAGGAGCTTTTATTTTTGGAATAAAATTACTATCATTACTATAATTGCTTCCTTGAATAATAAATAGAGGCTGACTGACATGTTGTTGTGCTGAATACAGTATGATGTTTACCCCTATGGGTAATGATCAAAGGAATGCCCTATTATGATCCCTCTTCATGAGATGCATACAGTATCATCCTAGCATTGGGGAAAAAAAAAACTCTAACGTGTTTCAGCCTTATTTTACTTTTTTTTTTTTTTTTTTATTTCTATAAGGCATGGTAGCCCATGTAGGCTC
>VUQR01001271.1:0-12175 GCA_015108515.1 Hemichromis elongatus
ATTATTGGACTTTTAATTTTAATGTTCTGGGCCATGTTGGCTGAACAGATTAACAGTGCAACAGTCATTTACCCAGCAATACACTTTATCTTTAAAAGCAACATAACAAATCTGAAACATTTGAAATTTCTTCATCTTTGATCTCTGAACTGCACAGCCATACGTTTCCTATAGTGCGATGCCATTACCTCCTTTGTTTCATATCTGTAGTCGGATATCAAGAACAGGCCTCATCCTATGTAGTCCCGTTTGAGCAGATCGATCTGAAAAAAGAGTTGTATCTCTCCCTGGTCAGGGAGATTATATCCGACTGCTGTAAATCAGACACAGGTGGATGAACTTCCTCCTTCCTATGTCTGCCTCCCAGCTAACCTCTACTTTACCCTTCTTTTCTTTTTCTCTTTGTCAGTCTCTTTTTTCTTTTCCACTTGATACACCCCTATTTCGGTATTGAAGTTCAGGGTATCATGAAAATAAAAACACAACAGAAAGAAAAGTAAAAGCTTATAGCTTTAGATAAATATCTGTGCAGCAACATATTTCAGGTGTTAGCAATCCAGTCCTAGCATGAGAAGATACATTCTCATGTAAACATGGACACTGATTACTAAGGACAAGGAGGTACACATTCACGGCAACACCGATACGTTATCTCAGAAAAGGGCGGCCTTTAGGGGAGTAGCCTACCATTTGGTGTTTGCGTGCAGAAAAGCCTCAGTGACACAGAACATCTGCTGGAGTCCTGCTCAGCTAGTTTCTCAACTTCTTGTGTAGCTTATCTTTGCACAGACTGTCACAATTTTACAACTAGCACATGTAAGTAGCAGTTTTGCCATTCAGTTACTGGAGGGCAGCTAACACGCACTCCTTTAACTTTTCAAACAAAATTATAATTTGAGGGAAAAATCAAAATCTGCTCTTTCTAAATTCTGTATGCTTCTAAAACCCAGAGATGGTGAGAGATGGTTCTTCTATCTTTTATATACAGTTGGTAAAACTGAAACAATTCATAACTACAAGCAATCATGTTGCCTTTACCCACTCATTTAGTTTCTCTTTCAGCATCAATTACATCAAAACATGTAAAAATATCATTTGTATTGGACACTTTGTTGCATATAAAGAGCACACTGCTACATGCATGTGTCACATGTCTATACATTTTTGACTTTTCACATGTTAGTATAACTAGTGACATGAAACACTAGATGATCCGCGTTACATGGTAAAAAGCAAAAGGTGTGTTATGATAACACACAATTGAAAAAAAATAATTTCTGGCTATTTCTGTGTTTATTATGTCTTTTCATGATACTAGGCCGCATTCAGCCATAGTTGTCAGTGCTCAGGAAAGTTTACTGAGGATTTTTATGAATAATTACCATGTATGCTTTTCCTGGTGGTTGTCCTCATTCCACAATATCAGACTTTTATCCCATTTAGCCCTTGCTCTAATTCATTGTTATGTATGGAACAATTATTTTTAAATGCACAAATATTTTCCCAAGATGTTGCTCCTGAGATAAGGCTAAACATTCTTCAGCGAAGGCCATCTTCGGCCTTGTCGGTGTCTCCAAGGGACGAGTGGCGCAGCAGTGGTGTGACTGAGATTGGCGCAGACGTCAGGTCAAAGAGGAACCGAATGTTCCCCAAAATGCCCCTCAAGGGTAAAGCCTTGGTCTGCTTCTTCTGTCTGTTCTAATTTACCTTAAATCATTATTTCATAGTCCAAATATCATTAATGATCAAGGCTTTTAAATTTAATAGGTTCACTGACTCTTTTCTTCAGCACAGACTTGTAAGTGTTATTTATTGTTCTTCTTAGTTTTTGTTATTATTAAACAAATTATTATTATTAAAAACTTAATGTAACAGTTAAATAACAGTCAATATCAGATATCTGTGCAATAATATGCCATTTATAACTTTTACTGTACTTTCACCAAAACCCACTGACCCGAGAAAACAAGTGGGTTAGTTGCTGTTTCACAAATGTTCAAAGTTGATGAAATGATTGCCAGGTAAATCTATGCTTTAGCACAGTAGGGACAATATACCACTGCTTGTTGTGACAGATGTAACACTAATATTATGACAGGACTATGGAGTGGTTTAAAAGGAGTAATAGGATAGAGAAGATAAATCTGCCGTTCCAATCAATTTGCGATGTGTCGGCCTTCATGTACGGATGAGTAGAGATGAGTTTTTTTTTTTAATATCCACAGAAATCTTTTAGTGCATGACAAATGCTTTGGGAATGTGTTTCCAAATACTGGAAACTGGCCCGGTATTATAGAGATGTAATGCTAACCTTCTGACATGTATGGGAAAGAGTTAATTGTACTCTTCTCCTTTAAACCATTTTTTGCCAAGATGGCAGCTGGAAGTGGAAGTTTTGAATGTCAGTGCTATGGTTTGGGCAGAAGTAAAAATAAAAGTAAAACTGTTAAAACTAGATTGCGTTGCTGAATAATAATACACAAATAGCAGAGAACGGGTGGAAAAACAAGCAACAATGAGAGCAGGCGTATCGGGGATAAAGGAAGCCAATGTGATAAAAGTTGAGTTTGTTTAGAAAACAGACAAACAGAATGTAATGCAAGCGTTTCTACACTTACATTTCACAGACAGAATGAAGTAAAATTACAGGCCTGCTCTCCTTTGCTTAGGTTTGTTTGTCACTTGTGATTTTAGTGTTATTTCAAGAGCTTAAAGGGTTCCCAGAATGTTTTCGCACCAGGGCTAGATTAAGCTGCTATTGGACCCTGGGGCAAATATAAGACGTGGGTCTCAATTAAGTCCTAAAATAAACATTTGACCAAACCCTTTTGCTTCAAGAAATCTACTAATATTACAAAACTGCGCTATTCTCTGCCTGTCCCATTAGTTAGTTTGGTTAGACAAAATGCTGCAGAAGGACACGTGCCATGTAAACACAACATGAACTAAAAAATTAAGGTTTTCCATATTATAAGAGTAGGTCACTGCAGTATTTCATGCTGCACATGGAAATGTAGATATCGTATTTATAATTGTTATCAGTATGAATAAAATGTTAAACTTTTACATTTGAACCAGTTCAAATTAAGTTGTAATAATTGAATTTTAGAAAGTGAGAATTCCATCCATCTGTTTTCTTCCACTTTTCCAATTCCAGAATTCTTTTGTAGGACTAGGAGATACAATTCACATTGAAGGCTAAGTTGAAATTAGCCAATCATCCCTGCATGTCTTTAGGATGTGGAGGCAAGCTGGAGGACCATGCAAGCACGGAGAAACCTCCAGAAAAGCCTCAGTCGGCTAGTAGACTTGAAGTAAAGAGCTTCTTGTTGTGAAGCAGCAGGGCTAATCAACACTGATAAACTGTCATTTATGAAATTGACAATGCAGGTGTCTACACTGAATGTTGTTTTTAGTGACAAGGGATTTTTTTTGACTAGTGAGAGCTTTGTTGTTATTTGTTGGAAGTTAGATTGACATGTATTTAAAAATAAATCATTGATATTTTGACTTGATTTATAACAGAATTATATCAGGAAAATCTATCTATAAATTATATGTATAAATATCTATTATTACCACTGATATTTCCCCTAGTAGTAAATTTATTACTGATATCAAGAATTTACATTGCAACAAGAGAAGAATTATAACTATGTTGCTATGATGTAGTGTAAAAGTTTTTGTTTCAGAGAAAAAACATTGACTTGGGTCAATATATCATAATGAATCTGTTTCACTGTTTCACAAAAAAAAAAAGTTAAATCAATAGCTCCATTGTAGAATCATCACCGTCTATCACTCGTCTGTCACATCTTGACCTCACTCTATCTGTCCCTCTGGATGTGTTGACACTCACCATGTTCCTGATATCTGGGAACAACCAATCCCGCAACCCCCTCCTCACCCCCATTGCCCCGCAGCCGAGGCCACGGGCCTCATGGGAACCGCATATCTCAACCTGGTGCACACATCAGATTGTTGACACGAACAGATACCCTGGCAATGAAAATATTTTTCTTCTTCTAACACTGACATTGGCCTACATGGACCTACATCTCTACCCCCATTGGGATAGACGGCTCCTGTGTAGCGAGAACGTGTGGGTGGGTGCAAATTCTTGTGGGTGTCCGCATTTGCTGACAGGTGCATTAAAATTTCAACTCTGGGATTAATGCTATCACAGCCACTGGGGTGTTTTTTTTTATAGCAAAAAGGTAAAGTGGACGTCAGTTGAGTGTGTAATATAGGAGCATAGGTTTAAAGGTGGAGGTTGCTAACTGTTGTCATGTGGTAGACGAGGTACTTTACCAATAGCCCCTTACAGGAGGTCACGCAATTATTTAATCCTTCATAATTAAGACCTTTTCCCTATCATTTTGCTGCAATTTACTGAATTTTCATCAGTGTTTCCGTACACACAACACTTAACAAGAACAGAGTTTTATTTGTGACTCTCGGACCGCTTGTCTTTTCAGAAACGGAACATTTTTAAAACATCCCTTGCACAAAAAGTAGCTCTTCAGCACACAATATTATGTGTTAAAGTATTAACAGTTTGGGTGATGGAGTAGTTAGAGTCATTGAAACATCATTCCTGCTAACAGAGCAACTTCCATTTCGCTTGTATTGATGCATATGCAAGAAATTAGCATTTAGCTTAACACACTAGCTAGCTTGTACCGCTTGCTAGAATCTCATACTTTTTTTGTACTGTTCAAATATTTAAATAGCTGCCTTTAGCAGGTAAAATGAGAATCCTTAAGAGGTGTTGACAACATTCTCTACTTTAAATCTAAAACCTAAAGTCACTTCCTTTTTGTCCTCCTCTCCATCCAACACCTTCCCCCCAGAGAAGCTGCAATAAAAACAAGTCAGCCATCCAGGACCCCAGAGGACCCCAGTGGCTAAAAGCGTATGGGGAAATTCTCGATTATTTTTACCTGACACAGGAAAGAGCCCACTCATAATAAACGCAGGACCAAGGTGGTGACAGATCTCATTAACCTTATTATGAATGAAGGGGGGAAATCGGTACAGGGGTGCGGAAGGGTGAACGTGTGCCTAGATGTATCCCTGAGCTTCACCCTGACCTTTAGCATAACCCACAAAGGAACACACACATGGAGAATATTCCAGGAAGGTACCCAATTTATTGTTTTGACTTTTAAATTTGCTTTAATCACATGTGTAGTAATATATTTAAATAAACCTGAAATGCAAAAATGACCACATAGTGTTGGCACTGAAGTCTAATAGCCAACATGTATCAGTTCAGCCCAATGCACTGCAGCTCCATCAGCAGGTGTGATGATAATCACACCTGAATCTAGCAATAGGACAAAGAGCATATGGATACATGTGATGACAGACTGACAGGCTGCTGTGTTTGTCTATTTACGTTACATTTTTGGCACTTCAGCAGTCATGGCAAGTGATTTATGAGTAATTAAAAGTAGAGATTTTACTTTATCATTTGAAAATAAATGACAGTCTCACATAAACATTACAGTGTGAGCCTGTGTGCTAGTGCTTTGCGCTACTGCAAATTCTTTAGCTGATATCCAAGTAAATATGGGGCCAGTATTGTTGATGCAAATACCGATACTTTTAACCTATAAAGGCAGCTTATGTAGAGGAGCGCAGTGTGTCATGATTATAGAATGAATCATTATCGACCTGGAGATAAAATGTATCTGTCTCTAAAGCACAGCCTCGGTCCACCTCCGTTCTGTAGTATAGGCTGTTAAAAATAGATGTGACATTCATACAAAAAGGTTTAAACATTTTTCACAGTTCACGTTTGAGTTATATTTTTTTCATTTCCAAAAAAGTAATTTAAAACAATTCAGTGGGCTACATACTAAAGTTGAAAGAAAGAAAGTATCAATCCCATTACGCTACCATCAAGTTGATATCAATACCAGTGTTTGTATCCATACTAGCAATATTTAGATCAATCCACCTATCTTGACTAATTGCAGCTGGTTCTAGCTTCTGTTGTTGCTGCCTTATTTAGATCTTAAAATGGTTTGTTCCAGGAGTGCACAACACATTTTATGTCATGGGCTACATACAAAGCAATTGGTTCTTAAGTAAGTTAGAAAGACTAGTAAATCTGCTGCATTATAACCTATTAAAAACAAAACAAAACATTAGCCCTTCAACAGACTGATGACCTGTCCAGGGTGCACCCATTTCTTACATTATGACTACTGGGACAGAACAGGCAAAACGCGATCCTGAATTTGATAAATGAAAAAAAACCAAAACATTTGGAGAACCACAGACATTCCTAATGATATGGAGCGCTACATGTGGTGCAAAATGAAGTAAAAAGTAAAAAACAAAAACCACCATCAAGGAGTATTTGAACTATCCCTGTGGCAGATGAGCACAGGCTGTATGTTTAATATTTATGGTTTACAATTTAAATCATGAAACTACACCAATGAGGGTTAAAGATTAGAACCTCAGAAATAGCATAACGAGCTTTTTTTTTTTGCTTTATCTTTCCTAAATATCCCCTAATCACCTAATACTTCAACTAGAATCAGATCTTAATGTTTTGGGGAAAATTCTTGTTATTTTCTGCATCTGCCTGCTCAAGTTGAAGGGATTACCAAACTGCCAGTAACTTAAAAGGAGCGACCACCACAGTAAACAGGGTTAACGACCTTTTCAAGCAGTGGTTAACAAAGATTAGCTTGCTTTAAGCACAACAGGTGCTGGGTGACTGATACATGTCATCCCCTGAGGCCTGGCCAAAGCTGTACATACTCATAACTTATCATTTGGTTGTTCCATCTCTACGCTATTCCTGGCCATCTGTATTCAACTACAATCCCCCTCTTTTTGTCAAAAACATGAACAGAGCTTTGAAATAATGTAAGGTCAGTATGAATGAATGAAATGAAATTAAATGAAGATTGTTTATAAACATTTCTAGGCCAAATATGTTCTCATAACAAGTGATTTGTAATGAAAACAGTCACAATCAGCATGTTGGTTAGAACCAAAAAAACTAAAAAACAAAAAGAAAGCAAGGAAAATGTGGGAAATCAATCACAATTAACAAGATGAAGGAAAAGAAAATGTTAAACTGAATCAATTGTGGAGTTGGCAGATGACTGCTGTTCTAATGTGTGCCCATTAGGAAATAAACTGATTCCCTCTCGGAAAGTTTAAACAAATTTCCTGAGGCCTACTCCTTTAATGAACTTGGATGCTAAGAGGCTGCTAAGAGGCTGCGTGTCACTGGGTCACCAAGGTGACGGGACATCCTGGCAGGAAAAACAGGAAATGAGGGTAAAGAAGGACTCTGATTGGACCCCTCCTTGTTGGCGTGCAGTCTGATAAGGAGGCATTGAGTGGCTGGTGGCAGCCAGGCCTCTTTCCCCTCGTTTTTCGTGGCATGATCGTTAATGAGAGCAAGGAAAACGTTACTGTGTATGCGCACAGACATTTAACTTGATTAACAATTACATTCAAATTTTGAATTCAGTTCAATTCAATTCAGCAGAAAATTAGAGGTCATCCAGGTCTTTATTTCTTAAGACATTCCTGAGTTTAACAAACTGGTGTGAAATAAATTCACCTATGCATCCTTTATCATGTTTGTCTAGGCCAGTATTCAGTGATATTTTGCCACCTTCTGACCCCACAATGTACAAATAAATGATAGGGTGAAGGCTGTGGATGATCCAGCTCTCCATATTCTCTGTCCTATCCCCCAGCTTTGCCTCCCCACAAAGTCCTTGGACTGTATCAGACAAAACACCTGCTTGTCTACTCAAAAGCCAACTTTTACAAGTTCACAAGGCTTTGAGATTCCAAACAATGCAGCGGCTGTATGTGCAAAATGGTTCACAAGACAAGTATTTATCTTAATCTTATTAAAAGTCTTAATATTTAGTTGTTAGGTCATGACTCAATGTCTTTTTGCTCAAACAAAACCTATTTGAACCACTTTGACTTGTAGATCTTTCAGCCTCTTTGAGATCATTGTAACCCAGCTTGACCTTCTGTAAGTTTTTAGGTAGATAAATGTCAAATAATTTTTCTCAGAACCTTCGTCACTGGTCTCAACACTCCTCTGAAATCTTTGTCTGATGTGTATATAAAGGACATTGTGTATTCCTTCCTGGAAGAAGTCATACAGGTTCCCAAAAAACCAAACGATGTCTATTAATACAATAACAAGACATTTACAGGCACATACTGTACTTGCACTGGTAGGCTGCACACAACGCAAGATGCTATGTTTAGATAAATTTGCGCTATCGATCAACAGGTGCTAGACTTTTTACAGCTTTAGAAAAAAGTATGTTTCAGAAAATGCCATTCTGCATAGTCAATACACTAAGTATACTTTGATGCTAAAGCTATTATCTAGTATTAGATTTTTTTTACTTTAAAACATTTTTTCCAACTTTGCATTACAGCTCCTCAATGCTAAATAGGCTAAAATGGCACATTTTCAGGACAATTTACATCAAATTTACATTATTATTATTTGGGTTAGCAACAGCAGGCTGGTGACATTTTAGAAAATGTCTTGTTTCCCAGATATTGGAATTAGAGCGAAAACACTGAATTTACAAAGTTGCATGGAGTAGAGGTATTTAGTTAAGATCTGGACAGAATATACTATTTTTGTAAGTGAGGTACTTCAGAAAAGAAAAAATATATACAGTAAAGAGAAATTTAACTAGTTTGGCTTGTAGGCATAATGATTTGGCACCCTGCAGCCAGCCACAGAGGTATCGTTATGCTAATAGAAAGAAAAGTTTGTGGTTTTGGGGTAATTTGTAATCCACAAAAGTACCTGTTGGAGTTTGATTGGCAGAAACAAATGCCATGAAATGGGAAAAAGAAGACACACAAAACTTACTAAACAATGTGGCAGCAGCAGCTGCTTCTTAAATGTTAGTTTGAATGATTATTCTACTAAAACTTATGGCCCTAAACTTTACTGTCACACTGAAAACGTAGCTGAGCTGGCACTGATATATTTCTTGAGTCCAAGTTAAATGCTTTGACCTCTCAGGTGTGAAGTAATCCTTAATCTTTGTCTTCTTTCCCAACCAAGTTCACCTGAGAACCCCGTTGCACCTGAGAGAAGAGACGTTGGGGTGGTTAAGGGTCTGAGGGCTCGTCACAACATCGGGCTGCTCACACATGTCTTAGGACAAAGACCCCAACACCTGTGGGTACAGAGGTTGGGGATAAGGTGGGGTGGGGGTGTGTATAGGTGGATTGGAAGGAGGCTGAGAGGAGCGTATGAATGTTACGGTGACATACGCAGTAACTGAGCTAAGTGCTCAAAGGCATTTAAGCGGATGTGTCTGTGTGTGCGTGCATGTGTGTTTGAAGCATAGCTAAGAGAGTGAAATGAATGAGAATGTGTTGAGCAGCGAGTGTGCCGCATGTGTGGATGTATGTCTGTGTGTGTGTGTGTAGTTCTCTCCACGTCGCTGCCTTTCCATAC
Source organism: Hemichromis elongatus (assembly GCA_015108515.1). Classification (NCBI taxonomy): domain Eukaryota; kingdom Metazoa; phylum Chordata; class Actinopteri; order Cichliformes; family Cichlidae; genus Hemichromis; species Hemichromis elongatus. The sequence continues at coordinate 9,491 of VUQR01001271.1, forward strand.
AGTCCAGGTGTGCATTGTGGTCTATTGTCATCCGACTGGACTTATCACCCCCTCTTCTCCCTGTCAGCTACCTGCCCTTTGATGTCTGGGAAGTCTTTCACCCCCTTTCCTTTTGGGGTCAACATTCCAGCAACACACAGACACAAAAATACATGCGCATACAAAAACACACCTGCACGTACACACACAGACTTAAAGACACACAAACACATAGAAGAGAGGTGGGGGTGAGGAGAAAAAGGGAGATGGAGAGGGAGGAATAACAAAGGAACAGAAGGGGAGTAAAGTACAAGTAAACACTTGTTCTGTATCAAAGAGATGGACTTAAAACTGAGCAAGTCAGATGCAGAGAAGGATCCATCACATGATCACTGAAATGAAAAAGTCCTGTATTTAATTACACAGAAGACAGCTGTGAATCACTTTGCATGTTCTATCTAATTTGAAACTTCATCAGCTCATGATGTGTTTTGTCCAGCTGGGTGTCAACAAAGCTCTTCAGTAAGGAGTGAGAAATTGAAAAAAAGAACATAAGTAATCCTGAGAGAACATTAATGTTGCAGCATGTTTAACAGGCTAAAGAAAAATGACAATGATTAAAAATGAAGTAAAAAAAAAAAAAAATGCACCAAGGAATGAATCAGCACCTAATGTGGACTTGTTCTTGAATTGCTTCAGGTTTATGTAGATGAGGTAGATGGATTCAATTCAATTCAACTTCATTAGGCAGGTAAAGACCTTACAACAATGCAGCAAAACCCCAAACAATCATACAACTCTCTCTTAGCAAGCACAAGGTGACAGTGGGAATGAAAAACTTCCTTTTAACAGGAAGAAAGAAGAACCAGGCTCAGGGAGGGGCAGCCATATGCTGATACCGGTTGGGGGTAAGGCAATGAAGATGGGACAAAAGACACAAGTGAAGAAGACACAATTTAAAAAATTTGAGTGAAGAAGAAACGCAGTGCATCTTGGAAACCCCATGGGAGGCCTAGACCTATTACACCATAACTAAGGGAGGATTCAGGGTCACTTGATCCAGCCCTAACTATAAGCTTTTTTGAAAAGGAAAATAAAAAGTATTAGGAGTACAAGGTGTGGATTTTTTTTTACTTTGGACAATTAGTTTACCTATCCTTGGCAAAAGTTAGAAAAAACAAAAGTCTTAAATTTACATTATAGTTACTACAGGAAAAAGCTAGCTTAAATTGCATTTGCTTGTGTTATAGCTAAAAACAAAAAACGGTGCTATGGGCAGTAATGGATTCTTCTGTTACTGTTGCTCTACCTGTCTGCCAAGTTGAGTAAAGCTGAGTATTGGTGGTTTTTCCATAATCTGGCTGACCTTTGCCTCAACTCTTGCCCTAATGGAAAAAAAAACAAACAAACTTCTGCTGTTGTTGAAAACAAAAATGGAAAATTAATTGTATAAATGTTCTCATTTATACAGTGCTAAGAAGGCAAAAATTAGACTACGGTCTCCAAAATGTCATGTTGTGGTATTTCTCAAAATTCAACTGTGAAAAACTCTACGAAAGGAAAAAAGAGTAAAAGTACAAAAATACCCTCACAGTATCATCTCGGGCCTAACTCGACATGCGTTTCATGAAGTCGGTTGGTTCAGGCTTGCTGTGTCCACATACTGTATATAACCACATATTTAGTAATCACAAACACAGTGTTTAACCAGAGTTATGTCTGCTGCAGCAGCCCTCGCTCCTCACACCAAGCCCGTCTCCATCTGTGGTTGTTTTCTCAGAGCTCTTGATGACTAGTGCTGACAGATGACAGACTGTCAAGAGCCTCTGATCACACAAACAACTTCCCCAGCACACTTTCACTGACTTTCCTTTTTTTATACACTCAGCTTGACTGGCATGTAAAATGTATGAAGGCAGTTTTTAAAGAAAGAATCCCTTTTCTTCTCCCTTCTACTTCTTCTAAAAGAATTCAAAGGACCTGTTTTAAATGGCTTTTTACGAGCAGAGAAACACAACGACGGTGAAAAATATCAGTTTTGTCGTGTCAGGAAAGGAGAAAGAGCGGGGTCCTCGAGTTCAAGTTTTCTTTTTGACCTTTGTACTTGATGGTGTAGTTTTACGTTTCAGGTTAATTGGTGCAGAGATGACGCCTCTGCTTGTGTGCTTCTGTTCATATGTGTGTGTGTGTCAGGGATTGGATCATGCCTGTATCTCCTTCCCCCGTCCCCAGCCAGGTGCATGGCAGTGCTTTGGAGCTTTTATCCCAAGCCGATCCCTGGGAATGCAGAGAATTTCTCCCAGACACTCCTGGTCACAGTGCCCCGGCAGCTCCTACTCACACCCACAGATACACACAAACACACACTCACATGTTGGTTTTTCATAACTTGTAGGGACATCTCATTGACATAATGCTTTCCCTAGCCCCTTACCCTAACCCTAACCATCAAAAATGAATGCCTAACCCTGACCCTTAACCTAACCATAACCTAATTGTAACCCTGACACTAAAACCACATTTTGAGTCTCAAAAATGCCTTTAAACTCGTGGGGACCGGGATTTTGGTCCCCACAAGAATAGTAAACCCGTCCACACACACACACACACACACGCACGCGCACACACACACACTCACACACACCCTGGGGAACTTCAGGGAAAGTCGGGGATCAGCAGAAACACTCTAGAGAAACAGGAGAAGGC